>VJMY01000439.1:0-64053 GCA_009869795.1 Neelides sp. FZ-2019 | reverse complement strand
ATTTTTCATACGAAAGGTTGCCAGTGTTGACGAGATAGAGTCTCGTGTCATCTTGAATAACGCTCAATGTTCGATCAACGCAGCCAACAAAGACGAAATTTTTTATTGCATTTGTTAATTCCATATGACCATCTTTTTCAATCTTCTCTCGAATTAACTTGAGACTTTTCAATTTCATTTCACGTCTATGGTATTAATCATACTATTGGCTAAAGTTGCCTTAATATTACAAATTAATCATCAATTACAATTTTTAATTAATAAAATGTACCTTTTAGGCTGTGAAACATCGTTTGACATCTGAGAAAGTCCAGTTAAACTTTTGTAACTATTCTCATTTGTCAATATATTGATATCAGATAAATTTAATTCATTCGATTCTTTCCCCTTCGTGCCATTAATATTAGGAAAATATTTGTCGAGCTTTTGGTCCGCTGAATTCGTTCGAACGACATTTTTCTGTTGGATTCCCGAAGAGCTGGGGATTTCTTCGATCGCGGTTTTCTTTTTGGTAATGGCTTGTTCCATAACGGTTACATTTGGTAAAAGTGACTATTTATATGAATAAAGTAAATATGAAAATTACTAACCCTAATTACAAATTTATTAAAAAATATTATTTAATTAATTTAGTGTATAATATTTAACGAACGTGTAGAACAAAAGTTCTTGAATTGTTCGAAGTGAGGAGAGTTTTTTCTACTTCCTTGGTCAGGGCTTCGATAATTTGAGTTTCATACAAAAAATGAACTTCGTGTTTTGTTGGATGAACATTCACGTCCACGTTCATTGGATTCATCTCCAAACTCATGTAAACGAACGAATCCGATTTCTTTGGTAAGTACACCGCGTACAGATTTTCTAAAGCCCTTTTAAGAGCTAAAATATAAAGGAAATAGTATTATTTGTACAAATGAATGAACGAATAACTGAATTAACTAGTTAGCTTATATAATGAATTTATAATCAATATCAGTTAACTTCAGAGCTATTCTACTTATTTATATATAAACTTACAGCGAGATTCAACAAGGCGGTGATTGATGAAGAGAAGAAATTTTCCCTTTTTCATTGAGAAGTTCACATTAGAAATGAATCCGTTCGCTTCAAAATATGCATCTTTATACTTCAACTCCAAAAGCTCACTAAAGAAAATTCGATGTATCCAAATAAAATAAAATCTAATCAATCAAATGGCTTGGTCTGCCAATCAATCAAATCAATAAGCAATTATAATGATATATTCAATTATAGGAACTAAAATTGAATATTTCAAAATTTATAAATATCTCACCGAGAAACTGCGTTAGAATACAAGAGTTTGATATTCTCAAGAACAGATGAATTTGGAGGAGTTCGAACTTCTACTCGGTTGTCATTCAGTTTTTTACAGCTGAATCCAACAGACGCATTGTGAATAGCATACCGGGAAACGACCTCAAGTATTTTCTTATGTTCTTCTGCTTCGTTCTTCAGGGCTTTTTTTCTTGTTTCCATGTTATGGAAAAGATCTTCAATTGTGATGATCGTCCCGTCTCGTCCAGCGATCATCTTTGGTTCGCCCAGCAATTGCCCGTTCGAATACTCAGCCTTTTGTGCACACCGGTCGTTCTTCGTTTTGGTCGTGACGGTGAGATGAGAGACGTGGGAAATGGAAGCTAAGGCTTCACCTCTAAACCCATAAGTTGACATCTTAGACAAATCCTCAAATTCCTTCAGTTTGCTTGTGGTGAATCTCTCGCAGAGAATCGGGAGATCTTCAGCTCGAATCCCACAACCGTCGTCTTGAATTTGGAGAAGTGACATTCCCCCATCATTAACAGTCACTTGGATGTTCTTAGCTCCAGCGTCCAAACTGATAAAATAAACAAATTCCAATTATATTCACTGAAGCGAAGCAATAAAATATTTCGAGAAATTAGTTTTTCTTGCCAGTTTTCAATGAGTTCCTTGAGAGCGTTAAAGGGTCGTTGGACAACTTCGCCTGCAGCGATCCGATTGACGACAACTTCGTCAAGTTTTATTATACGTCCAGGCTCCATTAACTCCGTTACTTTAGTCAATGAAAAATTAAGTTCTTTCAATTAAAAGTTATTTACAGATAGCTAAAATAACGATAATTTAAACAAAGCCAAACACGGAAAACAAACTAAAGTACGAAGTTACTTAACTGACACTTACACTGACAGACTGATAATAATAATAAGTGGAACCAAATCTAGTCTAAATCAATAGAGAACAAATTAATTTAAAGTAAATTGACAAAATATACCTAGCAAAGAATTTAAATTAACACTATAAAAACTAAAAAAAAGGGAAATTCGGATAGTTTGATTGAGGCGAGGAGAAATGAGAAAAGGAAAGGAAGAAAGGAAGGACAGAGCCCGGCGAGCCTCATTTGAATTTGCCTTCCAAATCTCCAAATATGTACATATGAGTAATGTAATGTTTATGACGGAACTTTTCCTATGCTTCATAGGAGTTTCTCTGGGCATAGGGCTAAAAGAGTTGGTGGACATTTCGGTCTACCATACCATAAAAATGGTATTTCTGGACATAGTGTTAAAAGATCTGATGGTCATATTTGATATTTTTCAATGAAATAAAAAAAATTACACGTAAACATAATTTTTATTAAAAACAATATGAATTAATTTAATTATAATTTATCAAATAAAATGAATAAGTAATAATTAATAGTGAAAATTAAGCAAATATTTTTTCTTCTCTTCTTTTCTTCGTCACAACAGTGCCAGGTTTGTGCATTGCATCAGGATGATTCGCGATTTCCGGTGGACAAGTGGAAACAGGACTCGTAAGAATGAGTTGCTTAAGATCGTAGAAAACTGGAGAGTCATCCTTTGTAAGGAACGTAATGGCAATACCATTTTTCCCAGCACGACCCGTTCGCCCGATACGATGAGTGTAATCTAGAAATGTAAATTTATTCATGTTTAATGATTAATGATCAATACAAATTCATACAAACATGGTCAATTGAATGAGTTACCTTCAATAGACTTGGCCATGTCATAATTAAGAACAAGTGAAACATCCTTAATATCAATTCCTCGACCAGCGACATCCGTCGCGACAAGAATGTCCTTTTGCCCAGTTTTGAGACTTTGAAGAGCATAGTCACGCTGTTCTTGACCTTTTCCTCCGTGGAGAGTGCAAGCGCTATACTGTAAACATTGAATAAAATTAAGAATGAACATCTAAAAAAATTATTTTTAATTAAATAAATAATGGAATATTACGCCAAGTTTCTCAAGTCCTTTAGCCAAAACATCGGCTCCTTTCTTTTGATTGACAAAGATAATAATGGGTGGCTCGAGTCCGCGTTCCAGAATCTCGAGCAATTTCTTCCTCTTCTCAGACTCAGAGACCAGGTAAAGAATTTGTTCAACTCTCTCCACTGGTTTTCCAATGGATCCAATGTAAACCACAGCGGGTCTTCTTAAATAATTTCTCGCAAGTCGTTCAACTGAGCTTGGCATTGTAGCTGTGAACATCACAGTCTGAAAGAAAACAAAAAACATTTGAAATCATTATGGAAATGGCGAAATTTAGTATTAATAAAAAGTTTTGATTTTTTGAACTTTTTCTAAATAAAATGAATTTATTTATTTTTACTATAATTAAATAATTAATTTGTTTATTTAATTTATTAATGATTAATTTATTTATTAAAGTACTTGTCTGTATTTATGCTTGGTGTAAAAATTTCTCATGATGACATTTTCATCTTCGGCTTCTTCTGTATCCGGTTTTTGATTGGACACCGGCATGTATTCAAGAATTTTTTGTACATCTCCTTCAAAGTTGAGTTCAATCATTCTATCGGCTTCGTCCATTACAATGTAAGTGCATTGATTGAGAACCAAATATCTATTCTCAAGCACATCAATCAAACGCCCAGGAGTTGCAATTACAATCTAAAATAAATATTGTTCTTTCAACATAACTTTCTCTAATAAAATATTTTTATTAGTTTTGTTGGATTTTATAATCTTAAGAGGATATGAGCTTTTTTAAATTATTAATATTTAATTACCTCACAACCCATTCTCAATCGAAAACCTTGCTCTTCTCTTGAGAGCCCTCCAATGACAGCAACAGTTCGAATTCCGAGAGGAAGACCAAAAATATTTGTTTCTTCTTCAATTTGCTGAGCTAACTCACGAGTCGGGGCGAGAATTATGGCATAAGGACCTTGGTCTTGATCGGCTGCGACGGATGTTTCAACCTTGGGAAGCGATCCAATCCATACAAGAAGTGGAATTAGGAAAGCCAATGTCTTTCCTGACCCAGTTTCAGCCACTCCGATAATATCTCTGTTCTGTATAAAGGAAAAAATAATTAAAGCTCCATTAAAATTCCATGATACAAAAGTATTATTGGGCATCATTTAAAATGTTCGAACTTTATATATTTAATAGAATTTTTTATTACCATTAAACCGATAGGAATGGCTTGTCGTTGAATTGGAGTTGGCTCCTTGTAGCCGACTTTGTCAATGAGTGCTAAAATATTTTCCTGAATCGAGGATTCTCTCCAACTCCTAATAGGATTAGGAATTCTGCCACCTTTAATCGTGATATTGTAATCTTCTCGAAAGATTCGCCAATCTCGCTCGCTCATTTCATCGAGTAACTTCTCAACCCAATGACGGTCGTCCCATTTTTGCTTTTCTTCCTTCTTTTTCTCTTTCTTCAATCGTGTTCTAATAAAAACAGGGTAATTATCATAAATGCGAATTATATGTAAAACTATTTAAATTTCATATTAGTCAAATTACTTTTCTTGACACTTTTCAGCGTCAGTTCGTCGTTTCTCCAAGAGTTCTCCATAAAATTTGGACTGATCCTTTTTCTGTGCTTTGATATCAATTCCGGCAACATGCCCACGACCATAGAATTGAACTTGATGTCGTTCTTTATAAAGAGGATTATAATCAACTGAAGTGTCTT
Organism: Neelides sp. FZ-2019; assembly: GCA_009869795.1. Classification (NCBI taxonomy): domain Eukaryota; kingdom Metazoa; phylum Arthropoda; class Collembola; order Neelipleona; family Neelidae; genus Neelides; species Neelides sp. FZ-2019. Next base: position 59,080 of record VJMY01000439.1, on the reverse strand, counting down.
CAGTTGCGTCCCAGTCGAAAACAAATTTTCTCTCGTTTAGCCTCCGCATCCTCCTCTTTCTTTTAGGAATTCCAAGATATCGATCTTTAATGGCATCCAATTCCTTTCCTTTATCCTTCTCGTCCAACTCAGCTGGAGCTTCCTAAATGATAATCATTAATCATTTCATTAAGAATATCATGAAAAGAATTAATATAATCTAAACGTTATAATTTGTAAAAACTAAACATTTAGTTATTTAAAAGGAAGCGTAAAATACTTTTACAATTTCTTCCTTTCCAGCCTCCTTGTTTCTTTCCCTTTCTCTTTCTTGCTCTCTTTCACGACGTCTTTGCTCTCGTTCTCTTTCACGATCAGATCTTCTCGAATCTTCAGCCTCCCTTTGAAAAGCTATGCGGTCCTTCCGTTCTTGCTCTACTTTTTTCCTAATATTTTCAACTTCTTCTTGCCTCTTCCTTAACGCTTCAGCGACGCGTTCCTCTTTAGTCAAAAACTTGGGCTAAAATTGAAAATAATATTTTCATTTCTTGCACATTTTTCTATTATAGCATTAATATTAATTAGGTAGTTTAATGTTTACGAAATAGCCATACTTTGCTTTTTGCTTCTTCTTCAGCTTTTTTCTTGGCCAACAGCTCGTCTAGAGAAAGTGGCTCTCGCTTTGGAGGCTTCACATCAAAGGGTTTTTTGAAATCTCCGTTTTCTTCATCATTGAGAATGATTACTTCTACTTTATGTTGTCTCTTAATTGTATTGGATCGTTTATTGCTAGAACTTGAGTTGGAACTTGAGCTTTTTGAATTCTCCTGTTTGTCTCGCTCATTTTTAATTTCCTTTTTGATATCCTGTCCTTTTTTATCGCTTCTGTCCGATCTTTCCGACCTGTCCCTGTCTTTTGCTTTAAACTTGGGAGATTTTGACTTTGACCGAGATCTTCGAGTTATTTTTTCACTTTTCACTTTGTCCTTAACCTTATCCTTATTATCACTTAAGTTCGAGTCGGATGCTTTTCGCTTCATCTTTACTAAATCTGTATTTTTGCTAAAAAGATTCTCAAATGCTGGAGACTGAAGTGCTTTTTAGATCGAAACTAGATTACTGGGCGAAAGCGAAAAGCAATAAACAATATCCTAATATGCCGCTTCGGAAATTTCTATATAGCGCTATATTACCGGGAAGCTCACCTTCTAATTTTCTTACTTGTGCCGTTGTGCCTGTCTGTGTTTACCTTCATACATGAGTTCATGAGTGTTTTAAATATAATTACAAGTAATTAGCTATAATCTATAATTGTCTTTTGATTTTTAATCAATATGCTGTGAACAAACAGGATAAATAATTTATTTTTCCGTTAGAATATGGAACTTTGTTTTTAATTAAGAATGGAAGAATCCGGAGGAGCACAATCTTCCAATCTTTTCATTTCTTACTTGGCCTGTCTACTTTTATCCTTTATTTATGTTGGGAGTTTATATGTTTGGAAAACGACAGAACCAGGGTATGAGGAAAATAAATTGACACAATACTAATTTTAATTGATTTTAATGATTTTATATCTTTTTATTTAGTAGCCATCCTTCTACGATAAAAAGGAGGATCATTAGTGTCTTTTTTGTCTGCCTTATAACGCCTAATTTGTTGAAGATTTTCATCAACAAAAACCTCATAAAGGTACATTCAAAAAATAATTATGCTTTTATAATTAACGAGTGATAAAATTTCAACTTATCCATGTTAAATTATAAATTGCAGGATCATTCATTATGGAGAATTCTGGGCTTGAGATTCGATGGAATAATTTTGGGAGCCATTCTTCCACTTCTCTTGACAAACATTTTATTTCTTGGGCCCTTGGTCATGCAAGCTTTTAGTGGTCTTCTTCGTGTATACATTGGTAAATTAAAATATATTATTCATTTCCATTAATTTAAAAGCATTTTAAAAACAAATATTATTTAAATTTTTCTTCAGATCCACGATACTGGCTTGGAGTTATGAAAGATCTAAATTGGTATCGTGTTTACATTGTGGCTCCTGTGTCTGAGGAATTCGTCTTTAGAGCTTCCATTCTCTCTCTAATTATTCATTCGACCGAGCCAATTAAAGCGGTCTTTATATGCCCGGTTTTCTTTGGAGCAGCTCATTTTCATCACATAAGGGAGCAAATTAAACAAGGAGTTTCTCTTAAGATTGCGCTAGCTATAACAAGTTTGTACATAAATGAATATTAATTTTTATTATCGAATTTACCATATATTTTTCTCATACATGTCTTTTTTCTTTAGGTTTCCAGTTTGTATACACTTGGCTCTTTGGATCGTACTCTGCGTACATTTTTCTACGAACAGGTAATTGTTTATGTAATTTGTAAAGTATTCACTATAAACTATAACATTTTCATTATTGGTAATTATTTCTATATGAAGTATACTATTGAAAAAATAATTAAAAAACTATTTCTTGTATAGGCCATCTGATTGGACCAATTCTAGCCCATTTATTCTGCAACCATATGGGATTTCCTGATTTTCCTGCCTTGTTTGAAATGGAGAAAAAGCAAAGAACGATTGCCATAATTTTCTTCATTACTGGAATTCTTCTCTGGGGATATTTTCTTGTTCCAATGACAGATCCAACTCTATTTCATAACGACTTGCCTTGGAGCTCACGAATTTAACTCTATAAAACTGATGGTAGCTTTTTTTCATTTTGTTTGTGTACATAAATGATTATTTTTATTTGTGTTTGTAATGTGTAACATTTTTAATTATTCCTTGAATAACCCTGTGTTAAGGTTACACTTTAAACGTTTATTGACTACATAACTATTAAATTGATAAAATGCTTTTTAATTGCCAAATGTTATTTGAATTATTAAGTCGGATGTTTATTTAATGTCAACTTTACATTATTACAATAGAATAACAATGAGGATAGATACAATTTTTACTTTAATATATAATTAAAGCAATTTCGTTCTCAAAAACTTTTGAATAGCAGCAGAATCTTAACAATAACATGGCATTAAAGTTTTATCGTCACATGTAAGCAATAGTTTATTTATTCAAAGAATCCGTAAAGTGAATATTACGACATCAAAAAAGAAAGTTATTGAATAAGCTCGCAGCTTCAACCTTTACAACAATTGTAGTAAATTATAGTGCAAACCAGGTGCAAACTAATAACCTACTTATTCAAGACATAATTATAACAATTACCTCTTACATATTAATCAATGTACTAGTCAAAACAAAAGAGCTTTAGACTTGAAACTTTAAATATATTTCTAATAAACATGACATTTTTCTGAGAAAATGTTTTATTGAATATTTAATTGTAATATCATTTTGATACATTCAAAGTCACGAAACGTCAATTAACCTATTTAACAAAACATAATAAATAGTATTGGGTATTTGGGAATATCATTTCTTTAGATTAGCACCAGAATTAGGAGGCGTTGACTCCGTTGTGTTTTCGCTTTGGTCAGTTGATTGAGAAAGAAAAGCCAAATTTGAAGCTTTCACTCTCGTCCCAGGAGATGTAAATGTTGGACAAGGGGAAGGACAAGGAGTTGAGGCATAAGAACTGCTCAGATCACATTGATCAAGCAGATGAAGTAATTCTTCAGGTGTTGGGCCGCCGCCTCTCTGTGTTGCTGAAAATGAGATGTCATAAATTAGTTTAATTTATTAGAAAATAGGATCAATATGCAGTTAAATGTAAAATAGTGAAGAAGTATCCATTGTGTTTTACCTGGTTCTCCTTTTGATGCAAAATCGAGAGCAGTTGTCAAATCCCACATTTGAATTGCTCCACTCGAATGACCAGAGAAGACGAATCGACGAGGTCTTGAGCCGATTCTCGATGACCCTTCACACTCATGAATACAAAATGATGTAATGTTCGTCCCATCGACCGACTTGATCGTGCAAATTCTCTTTCCATTGGAAGCGAGCCTCACATAAAGTTGGTCTGTTTCAGGAACTACTTTCTGAATGAATACTTGTTCGTCATCTTGTTCTCCATATGGGCCTATAGAAAGATCTTGTTATTGAAAAATTAACAAGAAAATAAATATTTATTTCAAATTCTAACTTTTATATATTGTTGATAAATATATTGGATAATATAAAAGTGAGATTGCATAAATATAATGTAATTTAAATTAAGCATTACCCAAATCATTTCCAGCCCCATAAGAGCTGTTCGGATCAAATCTGTCATCTTCCAAAGCGACGATTTTGAAAGAAGAAAGGGGTGTTGAACCGGGATGTGTTGAGATCATGCCTCTAAATCTCGTCATCGTCCAACTTCTCACATGATTATACTCGCTGCATACTGATACTAAATACTTTTCACTCAATTTCACCTACGTTATATATATATCCAAATATAAGTTTTAAATTTTTTAAAATTTAAATCAATTACGACAATAAACAGTAGTTTAATTAGAAATATGGTCATATATTGAGTTTAATTATACCTTTGTTACAGGACTTCTATGAACTGTAAATGTTTGAAAGAGTTGAGGCCCATGTCCAACCGTTTCAGGATGCTGAAAAAATGGAATCAAATGGAGTCAAATGTGTATTTAGAATTAGAAATTCATTAGGAAATGTGTATTCTATTCTAATGTTATTTCGAATTTTAAAAATAAAGTAATAACATGGTTAAAATGACCAACCTGTACAATAACTCGGACCATACCAGACTGCGTACCATATGCAATTTCAATCCAATTGCCAACTAAACCTATTTAATATAAAATTTTGATGAATAAAAAATAAACCTATTTAACAAACACTTAGCACATTAATAAATTCTTATTACTTGTTTTAGGAGTAAGATAAACTGATATTGCGGTAATAGGATCGCTTGATGGATCTCTGTAAAGTTCTGTTACAAGCAAATCGTTATCCTTCATCCGCAATGGAAACTTTTGCATATCTGTAAAAAGTGAAATTCCAAGAAATTACTTGTATCATTATTAGGAAATATTTGATACTAACCAATATATGAAATGGCTCCATTATTGCACCCAAGAAGGAGAAAAGACCCCGCAGTGTCAATTGAAAGAATCGGAACAATATCTTGTACAAGTACATGTTGGGTCATTGAATGCCAAACTCCAATTTTCCCATTGGTCGAAAGTGCAACTAACTGATTTCCAATGAAAAACAGAAAATCCACTGGTATCGTGATTGAAAAGCGACCTAAAAATAACAATTTAAATGATTAATATTATAAATTCTGTGCTAACACGTTATTTCAATTAAAATTAAAATATTTGCTTTTACCAATATCAGTTCTTACACCTTCCTCAGTTACATTCCACATGAAAACAACAGGACCCGATGAAATTGCAACCATTATTTTGGCAGACGTTTGCTCGGTGCTCGTTGATGCAGAATTTCCAGAGTTAGTTGTTCCTGATTTTGCATTTATGGCTAAACGATCAATCATATTTTCTACTCTTGGGCTTGTAAACACCAATTGCCATCCAAATGAATCTTTCAATCTGGAAACAATAAAAATATACATATTAAATGCGCATTTCCCACAATATCTCACTGTAAATAACAAATCCAATTATTTACCGATAAAGAACAGCATAGTGCGAATATGCTACAGCTATCCAGTTTTGATGCGCCTTTACAATTCGTACTCTCATTGGGTCAACCCAGTTGAGCTGCGAAAGAACGGAAAGTTCACTTCGGAAATATTTGTTAAGGTCAGCCGAAGAGTTCCGTGAATGGCGAGCATCGAAAGATGGATTTCTTGAATGTCTATATAAGGAAAAATATGATCAAACAAAAAATATATGATAAAGTGAGAGTGGACCAAAAAACTTTAATGTTCATAAAGAGTAAATACATGTATATCAAATGAATATGATTTTGTCTTAATTATCATTACTGAACGGAACGAAGATCGGCTGATGATCCCCTTGAGTGATTATTTCTTGGATTACTCCATCCATTGTAACTAGTTCCATTGGACAGTCCTACTGAGGCTGTCGATCCATTTGAATTACTTTTATGGTGACCATTTCTTGATCCGTTTCCACTAGAAGGACTTCCGTGAGTTTCAGGGACTCGAATTATTGATCCAGGTCCTCCACTTCTGTTTGAAAAAATTAGCCAAATCATTTTTATTAAAAAACAACGAGCAAAACTTACGAATTTGATTTATGAAAAATGAAAGAATGAGTTTTCTAACCTAACAGGCAAATTTTGTAGCTCGCTCATTCTTGGACTTGGAGTTGGAGATTCATCTGTGGGTTTGGATAATGGTGCTGAAGACGTGGAAGCCGCGGGATTCGGAGATGTAGTATTCGTATTAAGACTACTGGTATTTACATTTGTAGCTGTGGTAGTTGATCCAGTTGAACTACTCTTTGGTCCGATTTGGTCGGTATGAAGAGGAATAGCTGCAAACCATTGCAAAATCATTTTAAATATTGCCGGACTCGGAATATTGACTTGTATTGATGCTATCAAGGATGGGCGCTTTTGGATTACTGGATTAAGATTACGTAATCAGATTACGGATTACTGTAATCCGTAATCTAGACGCTTTTGGAATACCGATTACATTTTCATACTAAAATTGATTAAATATCGAAGTTCAACCCATAAAATGGTTATAAAACAATGGAAAAGTATCTATTTTAATAATTTTGTTTCTTTTAACTACCAATACATACAATTAGTTATAATTTTTGAAATTAGACATAATTTTCTATTGAAATATGCATTTAAAAACAATAAATGAACTTTTAAATTTTATTTGTAATCCTAATTGCAATTCTAATCCTAATGTAATTGGATTAAAGTAATCCGTAATCCAATTTTCAATGTGTCAAAAAAGTGGTCAGTAATCCTTAATCATAAATTCAAAAGCCTGTAATCCGCCCAACCTTGGATGCTATTAACTTATTTAAAAAATATAATTACGGGCTGGCGATAAATATCCGTGAAAAAGAACATCTCCGCAAGCAGAAAAGTCGAGATCTTCGCAAAGTGCGAGTCGCTTGACTAGAGGAGTTATTCCATAGAATTCAGCTTCATTTCTCAGAGTTCGCATATCAAAAGACTTGAGGTCGACATCTCGATTCCTCAAGTAATTGAGGATAATGGCAAAGAGGGTTGGATCTCTATCAATGAAAAATGCTCCAGAGTCGTCTTTTAATGAAGAGATTCGTCCACTGAGCAAAGCTGTGAAGAAAGAATCTGGAACCCATGTCAGGGTTTGCCAGGAAGTACTGAATCTGAAAATAAGAATATCAATTAAATTCCGCTTTTAAGTCAATTAATTTTAAAAACACTATTAATCACATATTTATAATAAATTATAAATATCCATTTTATACCTCGTTCCTCCAACATTCAAATGAACAATATCGCTTCCGTACATTTTGAAGCTTAAGTCACTATTATTTAATATGTTCATCTTTTAAGATTTCATCAAAGGAAGTCTTGATCAACATAACTCAAAAGTTATATTTTCCGGATCTCTGTAAAAAATTAAAAAATGATTCGATCAAAACTTTGCTTCATTTGAAGTTAGAAAAAAATAAATAAAAATAGTAATACAACACAGTAAAGTATTATTGAGGACGCAGACGGTCAAACATTTTGATAAAAAAAATTCCACTTTAAACTTTTAAAATACATTCTTTCAAAATAGCGCATTACTTTATTTAATAGTAAAAAATCAGGTTTAATAATGAAACAGTTAAAGACATTATTAATTTTAAAAAGTCCTCTCAATTACAATTTTTTCATTCCTTATAAAATTTCGAATTTATAAAAATTGAATGATGAGTTAAAAGACGGATACTGATTGACGCTGATAAGGAACATGAGTATTTAATGGGAAGTTTAGTCAATGGTTCGATGAAATGTACCTTTGGATAAATGAAGAATGATATGAGTGTGGGATGATATAAATGAAATATGATTATTTTTAAGGTTGGTTATTGATCGTCCCACTTCCCCACCCCATTCCGCTACTCCAAATTGAACATTGCTTTCACCAATCACCACCAACCATTTACCTTCCCATGCCTTCCTATGCCTATACATAAATAGGAATAGGCTCATGCTCCACTCCAACACAAGGAAAAAAAACTTGTCAAATACCATCACGTCAAAATGATCTTCACTATTAAACAATGCGCTATTCAAACTAATTCATTTCAATTATCTTTTGTAAATTATCTCTTGTATAGAATAGAGCACCAGTGAGCACCTACCTACAGAAAGCTTGACTGACAAATGGATAAATGAACAATTGTCTATATAAGTTATCTACATAACTTAATGCAGTAATCATTGTAGCTTTTATCTTTTTAAGACAAGTTTAATAGCTATGAGCAAAGTCCTTAAAATTGATGCCGGAGTCTGAACGAAATGACAAAATAGGCGAGGCATAAATAGGCGAGAATTAATTTTTTGATTTTGAACATAAAATAAATGCACTAAAATAAAAATCGTCAAATTAATTAATAAATAACAAAGCTCACCAAATAAAGAAAATGACTTAATCGATAACTCAATGGAAGTCAAAGAGAAGTAATATCACAACATGGCATTTATAATTAAAACGGATAGGTACCTCAAAGAGGCTTTCGACATAGTAACGTTCTCTGTTTACATGGCTTGTGAAGCGTTACTAACAACAAAGCCCTCTGTATCCTCCTTCACAAGAAAGAGACAAGCAGACAAATCCCAGTTAAGAGTCAAGATGACTATATCGGGGAATACTGAAATCCGTGAAGGAGACTATACCAAAGTTATTTATAATATGGTACTCGATCGTCAATTACCCATTCAAATATACAAATATAAAAAAGTTAAATTTTTAAAACTTTTTTATAGATAAAAGAGCAACAGTATAAAGATGCAATTACGATTCTTGACGATCAATTGGAAATTCACCCAAATGTAAGTACACACAAACAAATGTCGTTTTTCTGACAAATTACAACTTATAGGGTTGTGAATTGTGACTCCTTAAATTGTAAATATCTAAATGTCTATTACTATCCAATTCCAATAGAGTAGAGCAGCATTGTCCCTCCTCGGTTACTGCTACTTCTACTCTCAAGACTTCAACAATGCCATTTACGCCTACGAGCGCCTCGTCTCACTTTATCCACACATTGACGATTACCGACTTTACTACGCTCAAGCTCTCTACCATGCATGTCTCTACAACGAAGCTATGGATGTCACTTCTCAAATTGAAAATCCAGAGTTTCAAGGAAAAGTAAACTTTTATATGCCAATAAACTTCATTTTTTCTTAATAATAATAATAATAATAATAATAATAATAATAATAATAATAATAATTTAACATTAATTTAAACATTCAAACAATAAATCCAGGTATTGAAGCTTCAAGCGGCCATCAAATATGGATCAGATGAACTTGCAGACGCGAAGTCTCTCGTTGACAAGTGTCCTAACGATGACCCAGATACTGAAATCAACAGAGGCTGCCTAATGTTCAAGGTAAGCTGTTTATTGTTTATCAAATCAAACTCATATATTTATTAGGTATAAAACGGTATAAAGCTTTCACTACTTTAATTATATTTACATTATAAATGAATTTTTAGGAAGGAAGATATGAAGAAGCGCTACAAAGGTTCAGCGGAGCAGCTCTAATTTGCGGTTATGAACCTCATTTATCCTACAACGTGGCTCTGAGTTATTATAAGCTTCAAAACATCCCAATGGCAGCTAAACACATCGGTTCTTAAAATTCACTAATTTCACGTCATTTAACCAACATTCGAAGGTTTGAAATGAATGAAACGACGTGCTTAAATGCTTAATAGCGGATATCATCCAGAACGAAGTGAGTCAACATCCAGAAATGGGCGTTGGAGTCACAACTGAGGGAATTGAACTCCCGAGTGTTGGAAATACTATAACGCTTCACAATACAGCTTTCATTGAAGCCTTCAATCTCAAAGCAGCCTTTGAATTTGATATTCAAAATCGTAATTTTGTAAAGTTTTTTATGGCTTATTATTTATTACGACTAATGAATTTAAAAAGGTTCGTTTCATATAGCTCATTGTTATTTTGCATGATGGAAATAGCCAAAGGAGCGAGAGAAGCTTTAACTGACATGCCACCGCGAAATGAAGATGAATTGGATGCCATCACTTTGCATAATCAAGCAATTCTCAATATGGAGACCAATCCTTCTGATGGGTTTGAAAAACTTCAATTCCTCTTATCGCAAAATCCTTTTCCTCCGGAAACATTCGGGAATCTTCTTTTGCTCTACTGCAAACACGAATGCTATGACTTAGCAGCTGATGTTTTGGCAGATTTCACTCAACTCACCTATAAATATTTAACTCCTGTAAGCGTTTAATGTTTTATGATGCTGACATAATCCGATACATTAATGGCATCATAATTATAGATAAATGTTCCAGAAATGCTAACATTATTCTTTATATTTTATCATAGTTCATGTTTGACTTTTTTGATGCGCTTATTACTCAACAAACATCTCCCGAGGAGGCGTATAAGAAATTTGACGAGTTGGCTAACCGGACAGGTGAAAGCTTGAGAAAGTTGACCAAACAAGTGAGCCGATTATTTGAAATGTTAACTAACGTCATTCAGTTTATAATTTATGAAAAAGTTTGATTCAAAAACAAACAAAATATGAATCTTTTCTTATGTTTCATGAATTTCAGGTTCAAGAATCAAAATCTTTGGGGCAAGATGCTCAAGCTAGCAAATTCTGTTCGGAATATGATGAAATTCTATCAAGGTTTTACCTTCACTTGCTCATTATTAAAATATTTTATAATGTGATTTACATTTTAATATGAACAGTAAATACATTCCTGTGCTTATGGCCCAAGCAAAAATATTTTGGGATAAAGAAAACTATCCACAAGTTGAGAAGATCTTTCGGAAATCTGTAGAATTCTGCAACGAGTTGGACATTTGGAAACTCAATGTCGCTCATGTAATTTTCATGCAAGAAAATAAGTTCAAGGAGGCTGCAAGCTTTTATGAAGCAATTGTCAAAAAGAGCTACAATCATGCAAGTCTAAAAAATTTCCTTTTTATTAAATGTCGATAAAGGAAGCCATCATATTAATTATTTGATATGATTTGGAAAATAAAAAGGTCATAGACGTTAGCGCGATCGTCCTTGCCAATTTATGCGTCTCCTACATTATGACTGGACAAAATGAAGAGGCAGAAGAGCTGATGCGGAAAATCGAAAGAGAAGAAGAACAAGTTTCCTTTGAAAACCCTGAACAAAAGCTTTTCCACCTTTGCATTGTGAATATGGTGATTGGGACGCTTTACTGCGCCAAGGGAAATTATGATTTTGGAATATCAAGGATTATTAAAAGTCTCGAACCTTACAATAAAAAACTAGGAACAGATACATGGTTAGAAATAACTTTAACACAAAAGCATTACAAAAGAGTTTTACATAAACAGATCGAAACTTACTAATTATGATTAAAACTAGGTTTTATGCCAAACGGTGTTTTCTCTCAATGATTGAAAAGGGAGCCAAACATACAACAAACGTCAGAGATGCAGTTTACGCTGATTGCATCCAATTTTTGGAACATTGTGAAAGTATGAAATGAGACGAATAAAAGATTTTAATTATTTAACGATCTATCAGATCTAATTTTTAAAATTCTAATATTAATAAAATGAAATTGAACTTTTTAGCTTACGGAAGAAATGTGAAAACAGTGATCGAATCTCCACTTGAAGCCTCTCCTATTCACCTCGGAAAAAACACCGTGACTTACGAATCAAGAGCACTTAAAGTTCTCCTTTTAAAACTTTTAGAACAATAAATGAATGGACTTTGCAAATTAATCAATTTTATTACTCAATTCACATTTAGTGCAATAATAAATACAGACGAGAATTTTTAGATTGTACAAAGTACAATATATCGACAGATTTTCAATTTAGTGAATAAAGATAGTAAGTATGCATTGGAATTAAAGGTATAGTCCTTCTGGAGTTCCTTCTTTCTTCCGATACAAGACATTCTCCTTTGATTTCTTGAAGTCTTCATTCGTGACTCTCATACGACGTTCTCTGAGAGCCATTAGCCCAGCTTCGGTGCAAATTGCCTTCAAATAAATATTTGCATTAGGAAACTTTAATAGGAAAGCTTAAAATATAATCATTGAGTTAGATATACCTTAATGTCCGCTCCAGACAAATCATCCTTGGACATCACAAGCTCATCAAGCGCCACATCAGGAGCAAGCGTCATTCGAGCTGTGTGGATATTGAAAATCCTTTTCTTCGTCTTCTCGTCTGGAAGAGGAAATTCAATTTTCCGATCAATTCGTCCTGGCCGAATTAAGGCTGGGTCAAGAGTCTCAATTCGATTGGTGGCCATTACAACCTATATATTATTGTATGATAGTTGAATTACGTATTTTGTATTTGAGATAAATTAATTAAGTATGTATGTAGTATAAAGTATAATAATTTATACCTTGACATCTCCACGAGAATCAAAGCCATCAAGCTGATTGAGAAGTTCCAACATTGTACGTTGAATTTCACGTTCACCTCCAGAGTTTGAATCATAACTAGATTGAATTGAAATATTAAAATATAGGCAATTCAAAGAATTTAATCTTTCCAAAATTAGTATTACCGCTTAGTTCCAACAGCGTCGATTTCATCAATGAAAACAATGGAAGGAGCATGTTCTTCGGCAACACGGAACAGTTCTCGCACAAGCTTCGGTCCATCTCCCTATAAAAACAAAATGATTTCATTTATGATCTTATATTTAATTGTTCATTTAAAAAATTACAAATTTTTTTAAAATAATAGTAATGATTATAAATAATGATTGAAATTTCTAACCAAGTATTTTTGAATGAGCTCAGATCCAACAACACGAAGGAAAGTAGCAGAGGTTTGATTTGCAACAGCTTTAGCCAGGAGAGTTTTTCCTGTTCCCGGAGGACCATAGAGAATGACTCCTTTGGGAGGTTTGATTCCCATCTCTTCGTAATATTCCGGATGGGTGAGCGGAAGCTCAACTGATTCTTTAATCTCTTGAATCTGCGTATCTAAGCCCCCAATGTCTGCGTAAGTTTCCTGAGGAGCCTTTTCAAGTTTCATCACTGTGACCATCGGGTCAGTGTCGTCCGACAAAACTCCGACCACAGCGTGAACCTTGTGGTTCAACAAAACAGCACAACCAGGTTCGAGCTGATCTTTGTCAACAAACGACAGGATCGAGACATAATGTTCGGACCCAACGGATGTCGAAACAATTGCATGATTATCATCGATAATCTCCTCCAAGCTTCCAACTGACATTGGAGTTCCCCTCAAGTCATCCACCTAATAAAAAAAATCAAATGAATTATCAATTCCCTTTAAAACATTTTTAATTAAAATTATACTTTAGAGCGCTCTTCTTCATTCTTTTCGTCCTGGGGCTTCAATCTCTCCTGATTCTTGATGAACTCTTCCTCCATGAGCAAATAATCCTTGATTCGCTCAAGTTTCAACATTTTGAGACGACAACGAGCATGGGGAGTCACTACAAAAAACAATTTAATTACCAAGAATAAAAGTTTAATTAAAATTATGCGGTTATTATAAAATGAGGCATTGTTATTAAGTAGCTAAAAAAATTGTGATCGGACTCACCTTGAGGAAGCTTTTGTGCGGCATCTGGTCCCTTTGCCTTTTTCCTTCGTTTCCCAACACGGGTTGGAACTGGAGGCTCATATTTCTTTTTCTTCTCGTCTCCTTTCTGATTCCCTCCAGATCCACCGGGTGCATTAGATTGGTTTTGGCCCTATTTTCCAATCCAAAAATTTAACTTCGATTTAATTATATTATAAAATAAGATTTTTAATTATAAATGCTTACCATTTATTTCAATCTCGCAACAGAAGTTGCAACTCTCTAGAGAAAACAGGAGAAAACAAAGTTATGAAAATTAGAAAAATGAAATGTCAATCTCAATTCAAAGGTTCAAACTCAAAAAAGTTAATTCAGAGTTAATTTACTTGATATAATTATCAAATTCTACTTACAATTGAGGCCTCTGAAAGCGTCAGTTGTGACTTGGAACTAAATTCTCTTTTCCAAAGAGTTTGAAAGACTTTAACTGAATTTGAGTTCACAGTGAGTCGGCAGGAACTGGAATAGAAGCAAGAAAGAATGACTTGTGAAAATTGCCAAACTTGATGTTGCCTATAGATGGAAGCTGGTGAGCATCCACGATACGCCAAATTCTTTTTATTCATTTAGCATTTCATATCACATTGCATAGGATTTACCTTTCTGTCACACTCTTTTTCTTGAGGGAATTGAGCTTTACAATAAATTATATTGGTGAGTGTAAAATTATTTTTCATGTTTTGCATTTACAAGCAATTAAAGATCATTTTGTATAATGGCATTGTTAAATTATTATAATTTTTATTATAATTATAATTAAAGTCGTTACAATTCAACATTATATTTATATTAATTACCAACCTTAAATTTATGATTTTTATTTTATAGCCGGTGTTTCGTGTAAGGAGGTTAACTATACAAGTTAATTTTTTTGAAATTTTGTGAAGTAAAAAATACAAGATACATTTGTCAATGTAAAACGTCAGTCAATTCTATCGATTAGAATGTTTAATGGTAAGACCAACATTTCGGCTTCACAAGTGTCACTCAGAGATAAATGTCATTAGTAAATGAATACATAAAATATTTTATTTTTTAGATGGTGAAGATACACCAAATAATGTAGAAAGAGATCCCCTTGCGTTCGACACACCAGTTAGAGATGCTAAATTAGATATCACTGAGGTTCTTATATATACTTATATTTTTTAATATTTATAGGAGCATAATTTTATATTGAAACACCATTTGTACTTTATTGCTGATTATGAAATACTCTTTAATTTGTAGTCAAACTTTTGGAGAGCCATTGACGATGTACTCAACATGTACTTGGAACAAGAACTTTTCTTCATTGTAAAGGAAGTGGGTCGTCAATTCCGTTGGGGAGAGTTAGAAGTCTTGGGGCTTTTGGATGACGTTTCCTCAGAAAATCTTCTCATTGACGTTCCTGGCTTAGACATATTTGGACAGCCGATCACGAAGAAACCAAATTTTGAATGCGAATGTCCGAAATGCAAACGAACACTTTCAGCAGCTCGATTTGCTCCTCATCTAGAAAAATGTATGGGAATGGGAAGAAATAGCTCAAGAATTGCGAGTCGGAGACTTGCCGCATCCAGTTCGACCTCTGTCTCTTCAAGCGAAGGGTCTAAGTCTGCTGGTGGACTTGGCATGTCTTCGACTGGATCGACCGGCCAAGTAATTATTAAAATCAATACTTGATTTAGACTTTTATTCACAGTTTACTTATTGGAGACCTTCGCTTTTAGCTTAGCGGAGCGTCTGAAGATGAGCATTTTTCACCTGAAGAAGACGATGAAGAATGGACTATGGAAAGAAAAAAGAAAACCAAGAAGGGAGACAAATTTTCTCCTAAAAGGTGATAATATAATAAAACATTCAATGATTAAATCTCTCGAAATTGAATTCAATGAAGAATTTTAATTGTTTTCTTCAATATTGAAAAATAAAGTAGAAAGGGGCCTATCCAGAGACTGAAAAATATGGACCGAACAAAAAGAGGAGTTTCTCCCTCAATAGCTGATTCTCCTTCTTCTTCTTCTTTGGTTGACTCTTGTTTTATTGATGAAGAAGAACCAACTTCCTCGAATTTTATATGAGAAATTTGTGATATTAACTTTTAAAGCTATTAGTTAAATATTAAATTAAATTACCCGTTATGTAAATATAAATTGTAATATAGCATATACTATTGTTAAGTGATATTTATACTTATTAGACTTCCTTTAATATTTTCAATTTTTATGATATTTAGCATTTATGATGCATTTTTAAATTTTGACAGAAAATTCTAAGCAATTGCATTGTTTTAAAATATGTTTTGCCCATGCTTTGGCAATGTAATAATAAGAAAGCTTATTTTCAACGGCAAAATTTTATACCATTTATTTATTCACGATGATTAAAGAGAGTTTCTCACAAAAATAAATAACAAAGTTAATTATTGATTAATTAGCTCCCATTTAATGGTAATTTGCAACTTTTAAGATCTTTTATATTGGTATAATCAAACTATTACGTAGTATTTTTGAGGAAGAATTTCTCAAGAATTTAAAGGTTACATTACATTATATTTTTATTAATATTGTTAGTTTAGGTAATATTAGATAAGCTATTTAATTTTCAATCAAAGACTTTACATAATAAAGTTGTATTTACGTAAAAGATTAAAGAGATAAAAGATATATTAGTTTTATTAGAAAAATCAAATAAAGATCAAAAAGCTTTAATACCTATGTAATAATGGTAATAAAAAATCATCAACTTAAGAGAGTATCCATTTTAATGAGCATTTGGCATCAATGAGAATTTTGAGGAAGATGCAAAACATTTAAGAATTCCCTTTATTTAAAGAAAAGCCACTGCAAACTAAAACTACCTAATATTTTTTAGTAATTATAAATTATCATAAGGCGAAAAATATTGCATCTTTATGGTTTCAAACAAATCATCATCTCTTCAAGGCAAACATGGCAAAATATATTTAGTTTATACTTTTAAATATTTAATTAGTTAAATTGGAATTCCACTTGAAGGAAGCTCATTATATCAATGGAAAACATTGATTAAATGTTGAATAAATACAAAAAGATAATCAAACTGCTTTGAAGGTAGCTGAAAAGATGAAAAATGATGGTGCTGAATGAGTAAGAAGTGAAACACAAGACACAACTGACTCATCCCTTACAACAATTGCCAAACTGTTATCAATCGGCCAAACGCTCGCCAACTAGAAAAAAGAAACATTATTAGATAAATACACGAGTAGTGATAATAAAAATTTATAAGTTTTATTATTATTATTTATCTGTCTACAAAATAACCTGATCTCCATCAGCATCAATGAAGGCAGCCAGGCCGCCCCATTCTTCGTTCCACTCTCCATCCAATCCAAAAAAGTAAAGAACATCCAAGAGCGTTCCTTCCTCCTCATTTTTAACATCATCTTTCTTTGGCTCTGCGTCTTCAGTTTTCGACTCAAGTTCAGGTTTAAGTTCATCTTCCTTTTGTGACATTTGAGAGCGTGGATCGCCATGAACAAGTTTGTAGGATCCTTGTTCAAATTTCCTCATTGACCAGCTAACTTCCTTCAACTCCAATTCAGTCAATTTCTCAAGAAAGGCAATAAACGAGATTGACGAGAAAATTGATGAAACTGGGCTTTCGAAGTAATTTCTCACGTTGGGCGGCCCAATTTTCTCCCATTCAATGCCATTTGCTTTCTCTTTCAGCTGCTCGACCATCTCTGTTGAGAGAAACGGGGCAAGAAGAATGTGATTGTCGTCCACGAGCTTTTGGTTGAGTTCAACGAATAAATCCGATTTCTTGTAAATCTCAGAGACTGGAAACTCTTTCTCGATATCTTGGCATGCGAGAGCATCCGGCAGAGAAACAAATATTGGAGGAGGTGGAAGTGTTGGAGGTGGACGTTTAAGTGCATCTCCATAAAACCATCCGCTCAGTGCAAGTCGATCTTCTTCAACAATAACTTCAGATACCTATTTCGTAAAATAAAACATTAAATAGTTATATTTCATAGATTTTAATCCAAATGCACAAAAAATTCAAAATTATTATAACCTGATGAAATGAACGAGCAGTTACTTCAAAGAAAACAAGCTTGTTTGGCTTTGGGCAAAGTTTCTTTACGACAGTTGTAGGGTTTCCAAGTTCTAATATGAAAGAATATGAATAACTTTCCTACAACTTTCCTATATAATAGGTATTAATAAAGTAATGTGACAGCGTTTTAGTAATCGCTAGCTACCATCAGATTCAAATAAGTCAAGTGTTCCACCAAAGTCTTCCTCCCAGGGAGTTAAATAAAACATGAACGCAATTCGTCGCTTCTCAAGTTCGTCATCGTGACACAAGAGAAAGTCTATACAAAATATTAAAAATCAATTAGAATTTTGTAAAAGCTAAAAATATACTGTATCGAATTGTATATTTTGGTTTACCTGATTTTGTGTAGTGAGAACAGAACATGTCAGTTTCTCCAGAAAGTGGAAGCTGAGTAATCTTTTTGACTAAACTCCCAACTTTGTCAGCAAAGAAAGTCCTAAAGAAAAGAAATGTTAATAATAACAAGTAAATATTTTATTATTTTATAATTAAAACAATTATCAAATAAAATGATTACGTGAGAGATTCCAAGCGAGGAATTGCCCTTAAATCTTTTGTTTGCCGAAAATGAAACAAATCACTTGACTTTTCTTTAAATGAACATCGAGAAACAGCTGCAGTAATTTCTTCAAGTAACTCTTCATCAGGCAAGAAGGAGTCAATTGAGCAATAACGAAATGGAAGAACTTCAAACTTCATTCCTTCGCCTGAAAGTGAAAATATTATGTTTCTCTGTTAAATGGAATTCGACATTTTCCTATTCTTCGAACTGAAATGAAATATAGAAATGGAATTAATTTTAATTTGTTTACCTTCAAAAGGAACACATTTTTCCCATGCAGTTGCAATTGAATCAATAAATTTTTCATTAGTCCATTTTTGAGGAAGAATGTCCTCAGGAAGAGAAAGCGGAATCAAGTCTTCAGTTTCTCCGTCTGATTCAGATTCGGATCCTAAAGACTCGGATTTTCCTTCGTCACTCTCTTCAGACTCTTCAATAATTTCTTCTTCTTCTAACTCCTCGCTTTCCTCATTGACCTCTTCGCTATCTAATTTAGCCTTTTTCAATACAGCCTTGTCCTCGTCGTCCTTAAGTCCTCTTTTTTGTTCCATCTTCTTAATGTTTGTGTCGTCGTCACGCATTGTATGACTATATGCCTTGATAAATAAAATACAAAAATCGCATTCGTATTCGTAAGTTAAAATAAATAATATTTAATAATTAACGGTCTCTGATTTCAAAAGTCGATCCAGAATTCCAAGAAGTTAATTTGGGGCTTTAGTTTTGCTTTAATTTAAGAAACTTCGGAACAAAAGTGCGGGTTTTGATTAACAAGGCACGATTTAATATGATGAACTTCTTATACTATACCATGGCCCCTCTCGTCGCCACTCTGTCTCACCCTTAGCTCTCTTTATCACACGACAAAGAATATACCAATCTTGCAATTATAACTATAATATATTCTAATTATTAAATTTACTCTTAATTAGATAATTAACTCGTAAGTAAGTAAATGCTCTCTGCTTCTTTAAAAAGTTAGTGGATGATAGAAAATCAAGAAAGCGTAAACTATAACCTTATGGCGTTATGATTTTTATGCTAGAATGTTATTCAAGTTTTCCAAATTCCAATATTTATTCATTTAAAATTCCAAGAAAATTATGAAGAAAACTTCATTATAACTTAAATATTAATTATGCAAATAGTTAAATACAATATTTGGATTAGTAAAACACCATAAAATTAGAAATAATATGAACAATTTAATTTTAAATAGCATTCCACATCATGTAAAAATTACTTGACATTTTCATTCATTGTATATAAATAACAATATCACAGGTGAAAAGGGTTTAAACTAAACTAACTTTACTAGCAATTCTAGTAGTCTTCATAAGTATGTATTTATACTACAGAACATACAACAAACACCAAACCCAAATATTCATTTCACAGAAGAAATGTCAATAAATGACTTTATGTTTTATAAAATTATATGATTTTGTACCTATTCTACAAGTATATAAGATGATTAAAAAGTAATAAATATTAACCGGTTCATTCAAATTGAAGAACTAATGATGATGACCCGACGTTAGAAGGATGGGTAGAAATGCTCCAATAACCAAAAGGATGAGTTCTCTTCGACTTAATCCAGAATGAGAATCTTTCGTGACTTCAAGTAAGACGTGAACAGTGACGTAAAGAAAAGTTCCAGCACTAAATAACATGGCTATCCCTGTCCCGTTCATTTTTGAAAGGCTTTCTTTACCTTCCTGTTTCAAATAAATAAAATAAACTATGAGCAAATGAATAACTTTGATGACGATAGAATATGCAAATATTCATCGTGATTAAACCGACCTGGCTAATGCCAAAATAAGTGATAATCGCCATTATTGGAGCAGCGAGTGAAAAAATGACCAAGTGTCTTCGAACACGATTGCGCTCTAAACCAGCCCTTAGTAAAAATGTGACCAGTCCAAAAGCAGCCGGGGCCTAAAATTACAATATTATTTATTTAATATAACAAAACATTATTAGAACGTTTAAAAAATCATCAAATTGTTAGGAACCTTATGAAGCATGATTGCGACGAAAATAATCATTTCAATTTCAGGATGCGGAGTAGTGGCTAAAATATAATAATACATATAACATTATGTAATTACATTTAATTAGGCATTTGAAATACAAATCTCACCTGCAGCTCCGAGTGCGACACCATCAGCTATTTGAAAACATATTAGAGTTGATTAATATTATTCGTTAAGCAATTAATTAAATAATTGTTTTATTTGGTATTAGAGAAAATGACCTGCTGCATGAACGACTAGACCAAGAGTGGCAGTGAATGATTTCTTTGGACCAGAAACTCCCGACTCTAAATCTCTTGACCTCGAACGACTACACTCGTCAATGAGCAACATGAAAATGAAGCCTGACACCAAGCATAGGCCAATTGTTGAAAATGGATCAGATTCTTCATCTTCGCTCCCCAAGGTTTTAACTGATGGATCCAATAATTGATTATGCGGTCCTGCACTTGCTCCTTTATCATGGCTATGAATCTTGCTTACTAATAGATAATTATCAAATAGGGAAGTTATAAGTATTTTCGTATGAATATTATATTATTAAAATATTTTATTCAAGTTAAAATCTTACGACTTTCTTGATAAGCCATATAAAGAGTCCGAATTCCTTCTGGAATGATAATTGTTAAAGCGGTTCCAACCAGGAGCCCAGCACCCATAACGGATATCACTTGGATTTTATCCTAAATTATCAAAAATAAATTTATATAAATATAATTTAGAAATATTTTGCAATAAAGATTTTACCTCAGACATGTTCATTATAATAGGAATAGATCCTGATAAGAAGCTTCCGATGAGCATCACTCCGGATAAAAGAATTAAAATTACTCCTTGATCCATTTTAAGTTATAAATTATTGGGGAACTTAAACTTTACAATATAAACATGAATAATATGAAGGTAAATTAAATAATTAACTTTATGAAAGCTATGCTCTCATAATATTGAAGAATTTATTCATTTCCCCTAACTAATCTTATGCAAAGTCTTTAGCGTATTATATGATATTATTTAGGTATATTAAGTATTATAGTATCTGGTCAAGTTATAACTAACTATTAGTTAAGCTAGGTTATATTAACAAATACTTCTTTATTATAGTTATTTTTTGACATATTGGGTAAGAGAAAGTTGTAATAAATGAGCTTCGTTTAAATCTCCCCCAATCTTCTCACAATTTAGAAAAGACTCCTTATTATATGCTCCTAATTTCTGATTTCCTATATCTGTGAAGCATTCCTCATTGGATCTTGGTTCGGATTTTGATTATTACCTAATTAACATCATAGTAAACTTCTTTATTCAGCTTTAACAGGTATAATGGATAATTGTTTATTATTAATTTTTATGATCACTATTATGATTAGTTTAAAAGTGATGCTCAGTTAAACAAAATATAATTTTATTTTAAGATAAAGTTTAAAAAATTGTCTTCACTTTATTGTTTTTCGGCTTTTTATATTTAAATACATAATTTAATTCTACTTATTTTTTTAAATAGGAGCTTTATAATGGCCCATTATAAAGGAGCTGCCAGTGAAGGCTCACGAGCCATGCAGTTAATCAAGAAAAGAGAATTGGATGCAAAAGAACTCGAATTTCGAAAGAAAAAAATTGAAGACGAACTTAGGGTCGACAAAATGGAAAATAAATTCGCGGTTCATTATGATGCAATTGAGGCTCAACTTAAGGTTTTAATATATATTAATTCCTATTTTCATTCGCTTGTATTAAATTTTATAATTCATAATTGATTAACATAAAATTGTTAATGACTTTGATTTAAAATTTAATGTTGTAATGAGATTATGAGATTAACGTTCCTGATGTTTAAGTATTTTATTGAATGAGATTCAAAAAATGAAAGTTAGGCATGGCTTTTTTCAGAGTAACGTAAGATGTAAAAAATATTATTTCAGCAAATTAAATAATAAAAATTTAACTTTTTTGTTAAATTTATGTTTTAGAATATTTAAATTAGATTGGAATATTAATTAGTGTGTGTTTATCAAGGTCGAAACTTTCCCAGATTGTCATTCCTGTTTATTCTTATACAGATTAATAAAATTCAAAGTTCCCTCATAAAATATTTAAACAAGCAAATATATTAATGAAAATTATGTCAAATTATGTTAATTTAAAATTATGAAAATTATGTTAATTTAACTTTTGATGCTCTTTCGAATGGTATATAGAACATTTTTGTGCAATTTGTAGTTTGGGCCGTAGACCCCGTATCGTTACTAACTGGGGGCCCTGTATAACTATATTCTATTCAAATTCTTTGTATTCCAGAGCTCAACCATAGGCTTGGTCACCCTTGATGAGATGAAAGCGAAGCAAGACACGGTCATTAAAGAAAGAGAAAAAAGAATTGCCCAGAGGAAGGCGGAGAAAGAAAAGAAGAAAAGTGAAGAACTCGAGGCCAAACTTGCTCAAAAGGAGCTTCAAAAAAAACAAATCAAAGCTTTATCTTTCCTCGATGACGAGGAGGAGGAAGAAGACGACGATGATGAAATTAAAGTTGAAATGAAAGTTGAAATGAAACAAGAAAACGACATCGAAGAGAACGAAGAGGAAATGGAAGACTTAATTGACCCTCCGTCAAAGAAAAAGAAAATAGGAAAAAATCCTGATGTTGATACGAGTTTTCTTCCAGATAGAGAAAGAGAAGAAGAAGAAAACCGATTGAGGGAACAATTACGCCAGGTATTAATTTTGATCTGCAATTTTTAATGGACATTTTGCTAATTTAACTGTTTGAATGTATTTCTGATAAACATTTGCATTCTATGTATTCTACTTTGAAAAACTTTTTTAAGGAATGGGTAACGGCTCAAGAAGCCTTGAAAAACGAAGAAATGGAAGTAACATACAGTTATTGGGATGGATCAGGTCATAGAAGAACTCTAAAAACTACCAAAGGTAATTATTTATATTAAATTATTTAAAAATACATTTATATTCAAATATTAATTTTTAGGCACATCTATTTACCAATTTCTTCAAAGATGTCTTGAGAGTCTCAGAGGTGAATTTGGTGAATTAAGAATGGTGACAGCAGACCAATTGATGTAAAATAACAATATTGCAAAGACTAAAAATACTCATTAAATTACATACTGTAGTTGTAACATTATATGTTTGAAATAGGTTTGTGAAAGAGGATTTGATTCTGCCTCAGCATTACTCGTTTTACGATTTAATTGTAACGAAAGCTCGAGGGAAGAGCGGGCCGCTTTTTGCATTTCATGCCCGGGATGACATTCGACTCCAGAGTGATGCCAGTAGAGAGAAAGAGGATTCTCATGCAGGAAAAGTTCTTCTCAGAAATTGGTTTGTTTCTTTTTGCTTTGCACTTTGCTATTTTTTAGTAATATTAAAAATTACAAAAAATAAATAATAATTTTTTGATTCAATGAAACAGGTATGAAAGGAATAAGCATATTTTTCCAGCTAGTAGATGGGAACCTTACGATCCGAATAAAACTTATATGAAATATACGATCTCTGACAAGAGCAAGCCCTAAAACTAAGATTTATGGTTAGCGATAACCTTCTCGTTGAAAAATCAGCATTGTGAATTTATAATTTGTTCTCGAGAAAGTTTTTTGTTTTAAAAATTATTCAATTGTTATTTTAATGCTCCAAATAGAGCTATTTTCCGCTTACTATGTTTAGAGACATTACGTGATTTTTTATTACTTTGTTATGCTAAAACGACTTTTTTTTTTAATACATATTGGTTTTTATTTTTCGAAATAAAAATGATAAAAATGTTTAAGCTATAGGCATATACTTAATTATAAATCTAATTTTATCATCTAACGAAAAACTCTTGTATTATTTGCAAACTTACCATACAACCAATCATATTGGCGTACCAATTAATCTTATTATCATAAATATCGTTAAATATTTACCTAATTAGAATTTTACTTTTTTGGCATATTTACACTAAAAATCCATTCCATGAATCAAGATCAAATAAATTCTCATATAACCCCAACCTGTGAAAGAACTTCACCAATGCCAAATCAAACCCCAAACTCCATCTGACGAAAGAGTGTCTCTTAGGCAAATCTTTTTCTTCCTCCTTCGTTTGTTTGTCGTCTGGTCGTCGTCGTCACAATAAAAGTAGAAGCATCTTAATTTTGTTCAGAGCAGAGTTAAACTCGAATGTCAATTGACTAATTTAGCATTTAACCCTTCAAGTCAAGTTCATCTAAGTTAAAATGGTAAACCCGTTGTAATTACTCTATTCTACACAAAATGCTAATTTTTATCTCTTTAGAGTCACACAATCTTACTGATGCAACCGGGTCCAAAGCCGGAAACTCGAACTTACTCGGACTTTGAAAATGTGAATGATTGTATGGAAGGAGTCTGCAAGATCTACGAGGAGCACTTGAAGAGAATGAATCCTCATACACCGTCAATCACCTACGACATTTCTCAACTCTTCGAATTCATTGACAACTTGAGCGACATTTCTTGCCTCGTGTAAGACTCACTTTTCATTTAATTTACATACATTAATTCTAAATATTCAAAACGCTGTGAATGAGTATTTCGTATAGTACTCTTCATTCAAATGCTTATTTTATGTGACCATTGACCATTCAAATAACTTAAAGTCATTTAGTCACTATGCATTAATATGATTCTTAAAGTATGAAGTTTAATTATAAAATGAGTAGGTAGGTAATTGAAACGAGTTTGGATTTATTCATATAAATATATATTTTTCATTTCCAGCCACCAGAAGAGCACGAGCACTTATGCGCCCTACACGAAAGATTGGATTAAAGAGAAGATTTACATCCTTCTTCGGAAACAAGCATCAGAGCGCACTTAAAATGGACAAACAATTCTTGAGAATCAATTTATTATTCAGCCCTTTATATTTTTACTTTATTATAGACTTTTCTCTATCATTTACCGTTTACTTTAGAAGTGTTGACATTGACCTTCCCTCACCGTCTAGTTTAAATTTTATCATCATTTGGTACTGCTACAGAGCTATGATGAGACCAACTGAAGAGGACGAAGAACACCCACATGTGTAATATTAAGATGTAAGCAGAAAACCCGAGTCGGAGGGTTGGGCGATGTCTCATCGCAAGTCCTGGATATATTATTATTAGTTTTTCGTTAAGGTTCTGTTTATTTAATTCCTTAATTTAATACTTTTTGTTATTTGCATAAATGTAAGTAATTTATGTACGATTATAAATGATCTTTTCCTATATGACTTCTATCTTATAAAATTGAATTTCAATAAACTTATTATACCGATTTGACAACAAAACGAATCAACTTGTGAATATGCTCTCTTCACTTTACTTGTCACTCGGGAGTCCCACGGAGACTCGCTAAGGTACAAGGGCTGATTTGACACAACTAGGTTCACAAAAGAGATCATATTCCGATTAATATTATATGCATTACACAGTTGAAATGTTTAGTAATTCACAATTAGTTTTTAAGGGTATTTTTCATGACTATATTCACCTGTATGAGTAAGAAAACCATTATTAGGGGATTCAGCAGATTCATTCATTTGGTTAATTACAGCCTGCAGCCTCTCAACTCTAATGTGAAGTAGTTGATTTTCTGAACCAATTTCATTCATTTGACTTTGTTTCTCAAGGAGAGACTGGGAGAGAGCTGTGATTCTGGTTCTTAAATTTTCATTCTCATCAAAGGAATAATCATCATAAGAGTGGTGAGAATGATGAGAATCTGTCATCCGCGTTGAACTTTCTAACTTCAGTCGCTCCAAGTCTTCTTCCACTCTTTGCCTCTCGATTTTCTCTCTCTCGAGATCCAAGTGGAGAGCTGAAAGAAGTTGAGTCTTTGCTAAGTTTTCATCCTGGTACGAGTTCGTCAATTGTTTTTCTCTCATTGAAATAATGGATGCTTCTGCACTTGCAGTTCTTAATTTCTCAACTTCGGATTCTAATCGAGCATTCTCTTCACGAAGGGATTCGGTCAATGAGCGACTTTGTCCAATTTCCGCACTCAACAGCTCTCTTTCGTTCCTTTTATTAAAATTAATTTAATAAAATGTTAAATATAATTAAAAATGTTTATTTCGATAAATGCCAAAAATCATGCAGAATGAACGTTTATATTTGAAAGTTACCTTAAAGAAATCATTTCAGATACAAGTTGCGGTTCAGAAATGGAATTTGAATTTGAACCTTCTTCACTTTTCATGGATGCAATGAAATCGTCTTTGCTCTTGAGAATAACTTTGGCCTTCTCCTTGTACTCGTTGTACTCGCTTTCAAGTAATGTATGATGCTCTTTAGCACTCTTTATTTGATTTTTCGACTCTTCAAGCTGATCAATGACAGAATTCAATTTCTCTTCGAGTTCAACACTTCTTGTTCCCATTTGCTCTTTTTCTAGCTCGAGCTTTGCCACACGGTTATGAGCCTCTTGAATTTCTCCCATTGATTGTAACTTGCATAGCGATTGATCGAGAAGTTCTCGCAATTTGGAAATTTCGCTTTTCTTTTCCTATTTCAATTAATAATTATTAAAATTAGTACTTATCCCTTTACTCTCTTTACTCTTTAAAAAATGTCCTAGAAGAAACATTATACCGTTAATTCAGATTCCAAAGTTCTGATTGTAAGAGAATCATTTTCTTTAGATTGCGTTGATGTGATCTTTGCCTCTGCTTTACTGGAGTTTTCGTATACTCGGATAGCTTTTCTTAAAGATTCGTTTTCTGAATAAAAATAAGTGAATAATGATGATATTTCCTATTAAATCGTCACTAAATTGTAATTAAATAAAATGAAAGCATACCTTCTTCCAAGCTTTTTTGGTTTTTAATTAGCATGCTAATTTCTCTTGTTTGGGTTGCCAATTCCGTTTTAAGCACAGAAGATTCGTTAATTCCCACATCATTCGTGTTTAAAAATTGAATTAACTCTTCGTCTGTCTTTTCAACTTTAATCACAGTATTGTTGTTTTCTTTCACATGTGAACTCTTTTTTGGACCCGATGATTTCGTGTTTAAAGTCTTTTTACTTGACGACTTGGCTTTCAAATTCCCGATTGATGAAGAGTTAGTGCTCATTGTAGTCACCATTCTCTCTACTGGTTGTGAAGGTAATTCTTTACTAACACTAACAAATGTCGTTCCATCCTCTGAGCTATTGGGGAAATTCTCATTCGAATAAGGTCTTTGTTCTACGAATTCGCTTGTGACCTCAAATCCTTTAGATCTGGATCTTGATCTTTGCGCTGAACCTTCATTCTCCCTAAAATATTTTAATCATTATATAGTAGTAGTGTGAAAACGTTGAAAAAAGAATAGAATTATCTATGCCTATAAATTAACTTGTGCACTTATAAATACTAACGAATACAATAAAAATTATATAATTTCTAATATTTAAGTTCTAACGTGTTAAGTGCAACTGCAGCATTCTGGTCAATTTTGTTTAGCAAATCTTCAGCCTTTTCAGCAATGTTTATCAACCATGACATAATGACTCTGAAATGAAAAGAAAGTAATCACATTAAAGTTTAATTAATTAATAAAAACTTGGATATTTAAAATTATTAATTATTTTAATTACTTCAATGAATCAACGAACCTTTTAAAGTAGCTATTATGTCCTTATGAAATCCACTTAAGATTAACTGTACTGATTTTTACTACTTAATTTTATTCAATGATTGAAATTAATCAGTTACATATTAGATTAAATAAAATTTCTCATCATCAACTCATGATACCATATGTCCTATTAACTCGTAGAGCTTTCAAGGTAAAAAAGATTTGTGTTCAAATTAAAGCGAATATAACGCAATTAATGTTTATGCCCTATATTTATAATCAAAATCTAAAATCGAAACTGAAGAAATGAGTTATCAATTGAGATAAATGCGACTCGCAGTTAACTTAAATTGACGTAAAAAGCTCTCTCGTGTGTGTGGTAAATGAATGAGAAATTTGAGATGTCAAGTGAGAACTCCAGTGTGTTTGCAGTAGGATCTTCTCTTATACTTTTGTATTTCATTCCCTATCTTCTATGCATTGAACTTCTCTTTTAGTACGAATTGAGAAAGTGTGCATGGGAACGCGACTAAAAGTTCAAACCCCCAAGTGAATCTCCCGGCGGAGAGATGTAAAATGAGATTGGAAAATTATATTTTAAAGTAGTAAAAAGACTTTGGGGACGGAAGAAGGAACGACAGTCGAGTTAGGTTCGTCTCCTAAGTCATTTTGCATCACCATGGGTGGCCCTTCATTTTTTTACGAAGACGAAGTCTTCAGGGTCGGCAAACACGGGGATTTGGAATTCGGAATGGTAACCGAGAACTGGGAAATGTACTCCAGTGACGATGAAGACAGTCATGATCCGGACAAAGTTCTCCCTGGCCAAGTGGCCGTGTCTTGGCACCCAAAGGGAAAAGACGAGGTCCTTCAAGAGTCAAAGGTGAGATTGGCCAGTCGAGGCATTGACGTGGACAAATATAAGAGATTGACAACATTAATTTCAAATTATTATAAATTTACATTTTCAATGAGGTATTTTTTTAAAATTTGAACGACATTCAAGGTTGAAACCTTGAAAGTGTTGATTCATTGAACATGACGCATTGTTGACAGATATGATGTAGTTCTTCTATTGATACGGATAATTTTTTTTAGGTCAAATTGAGCGATCGATCATTGATGCCAGGTGATGTGGTGCGGAGGCTGATTGCAGGAAAAGACACTCAAAGAGGCTATTGTCGGAACGTTCGTGTTCTAGCCGCAGTCCAAGTCATTGGATCTAAAAAGGTCATTCCCTCTGTGCTCGCCTCTGACCTTCATCCTGTTCAGGTGATTAAACTCAATTGAATGAATGAAAATTCATTCATTTCTTTTTATATTCTATTTATATTTAATTAACATGTTTATAGTTTGTCTTATCCTCATGATAAAGAACATTTGTTTAAACAGAAACTTCAGCCTGAAGTAGCCGTTTATTTGGATTCCTGGATTGGAGTGATTCGTGATATTCGACACAAACTGTCCCTCCGCTTTGCAGATAACTCACAATGCACCATTGATAGCTATGGAATTCTGGATAATTTCGAAGATGTTCGTCGCGGCTCGGAGGGATTCGGTAGTGGAGAAGTTTTCTATCCTGGTCAGAAGCTCCGTGGACCATTTCGCTTCATCCGAGATGGAGAATGGACTCACATGAGTGAAGATATGAAAAGGTCAAAGGATCGAAAAATGGTCACTACAGTTGTGACTCATATTGAGCCAACTTCCATAAATGTGACTTGGCAGTGGCAGACCCCACAAGGTGCAGGGGAAAAGGCTGAATCGCTTCGTGCTCCTCCTCCAGATCTCATTGTTCAAGCGGATCTCGACCGAGTGAAGATCCTCAACCTCTTCGAATACTGCACCGTCCAGCTCGGAGATATTTCTTATTTCACTCCAGGAAATAAGGAGAGCCTCATTGATAAACAAGAATGGAAGAAAAACGCTACAGCTCAGATCCTTCGTGGTAACGACACATTGCCAACTTCAGTTCCCTCACAAACAGCCATAAAACCAGATGTTAACAACGAACAGGGTTTCGATACTCAAAACGAAGGGAAGAGTGAAGAAGACAATAAAAGAATGACGGATATCAAAGAAGGGGTTACGAAATTTAGTCAAATGGTAACTGATAAAGTATGTATTATGTAAATCATGAAAAATATGACTAATATTTTTGAGTTTAATTAAATATTTTTCTCCACATTAATTTGTTTTTTCATCTTTAAAAATGTAATTGTAATTTTGTATAATTAGATTTGCAAAAAAGCTCCCAAATTATCAACGCGGTCATTGCGGAAGCGTAAATTGAAGAAGGCCAAGCCTCAGACTTCACAATTAAACTTAGTTCCAGGAACGCAGGTCGTTGTTGAAACACTCCACACACAATCTGTTGTTGACGTCGTTTGGCAGGTCAACATTTTTCTTATTATCATTGATTATTATTATTAATTAAAATAATATTAAAATAATTAAGTTATTAACATTAAGTTTTATATTTTATAGGATGGTGTAATCGAGGAAGGGATGCTTAGCGTGGATCTTTATCCTATTCATCATTTGGATGATCATGAATTTTTTCCAGGAGATTTCATTACCCGTGCTGACTCTACAGACTTTCGTAAATATGGTGTCATTCAGAATATGGATCATAATGGTTAATACCTATATAATAAAATAATTTTTTTTAAATCATTAATGAAAATTATAGAGGTTGAAATTCTGAAGTTCTAAAAGATTTTACTGATCTGATGATAATGATCTAATGTTGAAAGGTCGCGTGGCTTTGGTTAAATGGTTCGAAGCGTATACATTTGACGGGGAACAGCGTCCAAAAGAACTGGATGTTACTGAAATGTCTGTGTATGACATAAAAGACCATCCAGATTTCCGTTTTCGCCCTGGCACAATTGTTATTCGTGTGGCAAACTCTCTTCCAGATCAAGCAGCTGCAGGGCAAATTCTTGATAACTATCCCGATGGAATGGTTCGTATTTAATAATTATCGATTTATTAATCATATTGTAAGGAAAAGAAGTTTTTAACTTCTATTTATTCTCACAATTCTTAGGTCCGTGTATGGTGGGCGAACGGAGTAACGAATTCGTGCTGGCCGCAAGATTTGTTTCGCCTCGGTGATTATGACTCTGATGAAGGAGAAATTTGGGACGATGGGCAAATCTCGGATGGAGAAGACGAAGATGCAAATAGTGATTCTTCTTGGGAAACGGGTAACTACTTTCTAATTTCATTTAATTAATAAGTAAATATATTTTATTAAATTGAATTACTTAAACATACTTTATTGTTTTATATTATTAGAAATCGAAGAAGAAATTCCCGACGCCGATACGAGCAACCAAAGATACATTAACATTGGAAATCACATCGAGCACATTCAGAAGTCGCTTGTTGGAATTCGGGCAATGCTTATTTCCTCAACTCCTGCAGAGCAAACGACCCCGACTTCACCACTCAACTTAAATTCTCCTTCGATTGATAAAAGGGTCATTGTGAAGAAACTTCTTCAGATTTACAAAGACTGTCAGTACCTGGACAAGGTAGTACATTACAAATAATATATAAAAAAACACAATTCTATATTTAACTCTATATAAATCTCTATAATTCTTAGATGATGTCAACAAAATTTTTTGATGTTGAGTTTCTCAAAGAATGGTTAAAAAAGCTCGAAGGCACATTCAAGTCATCTCGAATTTCTGACCAACTCAAGCGACTTTTTGAACTTCCAACTGAGTTATCCGATAAGATAGGAGAAGCGAGCGAAATCAAATCTCTCCCGGAAGAAAAGCCAATCGAGGGATTCGACGATGGATCTCAAGAAATCCAAATTGAGTTTTTGTCTGAGCTTTGCACCGTCATTCTCAATAAACTTCTCCTTGCTCATGATGACTTTGAGAAGCGTTTTGGGAGCAAAAAGAACGACGAGCTTCCAGAATTGGTCGAAGTTGATGAAACTGTTTTGGAGAAAGTCGAAGAACCTGGAGAGTTCAATAAGTTGAAGGAGGCAACTAACGATAAGGAGAGTCGTAAGGAAGAGGAACAGTTTGATAAAACCGAAAAAGAAGAAATTCTCAAGGAAATCAAAGTGAAAGGACACAACTTTAGTCTCGTCGAATGCGTTCCAATCACTCATCGGTTCAGATTATCTACACAGCCCCAGAACATGAGAGTGTTTTTAAAAGGAGTCCAGAAGGAAATCGCTTTGCTTCGAGAATATCTTCCCGAAGGCATTCTAGTCAAAGGATATGAGGATAGAATGGTATAATATAAATTAATTTTAAGAGACTTCTGTATTATCTTTTTTTTAAATAAATCTTTAATACTTTTTGTTTTAGGATTTATTTTCTGTGATGATTTGTGGCCCCGAGAAGACGCCATACGAAGACGGGATTTTCTTATTTGACATTCAGCTCCCACCAGCATATCCTTCAGCGCCTCCGCTCGTCCATTATGTCTCTTTCTGCCCTGATAGACTTAATCCGAATCTCTACGAATGCGGAAAAGTTTGCGTCTCTCTTCTTGGGACTTGGACCGGGAAAGGCACCGAGGTTTGGACCTCCTCATCCTCTCTCTTGCAAGTTTTGGTTTCCATTCAAGGTAACTAGATATCAAAGTATCAAGGAATTATTTTAATAAAAGAATAATTTAATAATTATTATGTGGCTTGGAATAAATGAATTAGACTCTTGTGTTGCTTTTTTAATTAGTCGACTTTAACTCAATTATGTATATATTTTTAGGTTTGATTCTTGTCCAAGAGCCCTATTTCAACGAAGCAGGTTACGAAAGACAAAGGGGAAGCCAACAAGGAGAAGAAAACTCCCGTATGTACAATGAAATGGTTCTTATCAAGCTCGTTCAGTCAATGTCACGAATGCTCAACAATCTTCATGCCCCTTTCGAAAAGGAAATTGTTTTGCATATGCAAGTTCACGGATCTCGGTACTATTTTATTTTAATTACAAACAATATTTTAAATAATAATAATAAATTATACTAAAAGACAAAAAATATTTTTGTCAATATTTACTAGTGTGTATATATATAGTATAGTAATACGAATTTTTTCTTATCAACGATGATATATTTTTAGTCTTGTTACTCGCTGCAATGCTTGGCTTACTCTCTCTGAACAGATTCAATCTGAACCAACTAACGACGATCGTAAGTTTATAATAAAAATAATTTCCGTGAGTTATTGTGATATGCAATAGCAATGATGGATGGTTTTTTCAATTTTTTTTCAATTCCTAGTTGCAAAAGAAGGCCCTGCATTTTCACTCCTGCCAGTCTCAAAAGGCTTTTCAATTACGCTCAAAAGTACCCTTGGGAATTTCGCCAAGTTGTGCTCGGGACAGAATATGCCTGAAGGATCATAAAATAGACTTCAATTTGCTCCTGATCTTCCTCTCTTCAGTCTCGTCCTTGTAAACAAGAATTTAACGATGTTAAATAATAATTAACAATTTACTATGTCACTTTTACCTTGGCCTATATACAAAACTCAAATTTTTAGTAGATTATTTGGAAATATACTAGTCTGATTCCAATTCTTATCCCTTATTCAATTCATCCTGATGGCATGCCGTTAAATCATATCTAAATCCTGCTGTGTTAATAACATTACTAGATAGTTATAAACATGAATTATTCTCAAGAATATCAATTGAAAGATTATCAATTGTTAAAATTTAAGCCATGTAATTTGTTCGGCCTTAATGAAATCTACAAGTTCAATAGAAGAAGACATTTAAGAGCTAATTCAATTTTTAGTAATATCGAAGAAAAAACTTAAAACTTTAAATAAGTAGTTAGCTCATATAAATATAATAAGCCATTTTGCCTTATTCGTCAATATAAATAAGCGTTTCGTAAAATGCTATATTATATTTAATTTTTTAAATACTAAGTAGGATAATTTGCATGATTTATGTTAATAAGTATTTTAATAATTAAATACATACAGATACAATTCGTGCATGTATTAAGTTTAATCAATTATTGATCATTTAAATCGTTTTATAGATTTAAGTTAAATTGTTCTCTATAATCTTATAATAATAAATAATATCGTTATTTATTAATTAGTGTATGAATTGAAGACTGTAAAACATAATTAAAGTACCTTACCTTTTTAAATAACTAAATATTAATATCATCGAAGCTAAATTAGTTATTAAACAAAGCACGAAAACTATTGTATCAGAAGTACCTAAACTATAATGAAGAAAATTTCTCTTCGTTTATCAAAGTTTACTTTCTGATTATTTTATTTTCATTGTTAATTTAAATTACATTTCTTAATTTAAACCGTTTCTTTTTATGCGCTTGTAAAATTCTCATTTACACGTCATCAAAAAATTGTTGGCAATAAAGTCAATCCCTTTGTGGCCTTTGTGCTCAAGACCGATAAATTTCACTAATTATGATGAAATAAGTCATTTTTGTGAATTAGTTAAAATAAATATGCCGTGTGTTAAAACATATACATGCTAAATATTAAATAGATTTAAGTGTACAACAATAATCTTTTCAATTGTATTGTAACGAAACTCAATTTCTAAAAAAGATGCTAATATTCTAAATGAACCGATGTCATATTCTAGCCAAATTATTAATTTAATTCGTTAATAAAAGCCACAATGTTCCTTAATTAAAACATGAAGCTAATATTTGATTGCATTCCATTCTTTTGCATAATATTATATAAACTTTAAAACACGTTTGATTTTATCAAATTACCCTTCTAGGTTTAGTTCGCCTAAAGTGTGAAGATTCATTTGCACTCTCTCAATTCAAACAATCTTTATGTTTTCATTTGAATTTGAGCTGAAAGAAGTGCAGATCTCTTTTCGGTTTAATTGGAGAGATATCTGATTTGATTTATCAATTTATTTTGTTTTAATGCCATTTGGTATTCCGAACTTCGTGTCGAATCTCTTTAACTCTAAAAGAAGTGAAATGGAGTTGGAGTCGAACAACGAAGACAGCATTCAGAGTATTGAGAATAGCGAGGCTTCCACAATTGACGAATTTCCTGAAGACTCCCAAGATTCTGTTCAGTTAATTTCCAATGTCGACGACAGCCAGAGCCAAGATACGAATATGGAGCTTGACGAGGGAACCGAGGATGAGTTCAGTCAACCTCAAGAGACGGGCGAGGTCGTTGAGATAGAAGACTCCAATCATGAACACGACACTTCCCAAGAGTACAGCTTTGAGGGGGAGATTGACGGATTCAATGAAGACGGAGAAAGCGGCGGGGCTGTGACGGATCCTGACGATAATGACCTGGTCGAGAATGAGCCGGATAACTTTAAAGAAAATGGAGATGGAGTTGATCACGATCAGGATAGCGAAGTTCAGCATGAAGACGACGTGGACGAAACTTGTTTGGAAATCACAAGACGACGGCTCTCCCAAGATAGAGAAGGAAACTGTTACTGGTAAAGTAGTGAATATTTATAATATTGTTGGAATTGACATATTAAAATATTTATAAAATATCATTTACTTTTAGTGGCAAGGACCGAAATCTAAACATTGCTGAATTATTATGTGCCTCTTGCAATCGGTGGTATCACGAGTCTTGTATAGGATATCAACTCGGAAAACTCGTCCCTTTCATGACCAACTACATTTTCAGTTGTAAAAATTGTTCGCAAACTGGGCTAGAATCCTTTAAAAGACAGTCAGCTCGTAAGTTGAACGATTATTATGCTTTGTTTATAATATTTTTTTTATATTACTCTTATAATTAATTGGTATTTTAAAAATATCAAGAGCTTTCAAGAGTTGATAGATATATATTCATCAAGACTTAAATTCATATTAAAGATAACATTTTTGTTTATCTTTTTACTTATATTTTCAGAATTTTCACAAATGTGTATCACTGCATTGGCGAATCTCACACAAGCAAGTGTGAAGGAAGGAATTTGTGAAAAGTATTTTTCAAAGGAAAGGGACATTGATCCATTTTTCGATATGCATTGGGATGGAATGACGACAAGAAAATTCACCCAGTCCTGCCATACCTCGGTAATTTTTAAACCTTTAATTTTATTATCAAAGTTTGTAAATTTTAAGTCGAATTAGGAAATAAACTTTAAAACCTACTTTTAGGTGTCGAAAGCTCTTCATAAAGAAGAAGATTTATTCCAATGCGAAGAAAGACCAGGAGATCCAGATTCACCATATTTCGCACTAATTCCCGATTTAACCACCATTCGGCCTAACTATGAAGCCATGATTAAAGGAGGATCACTCAAAGTTACTGAACTCAGCCAAGGTTTGTTGCAATTCTTTATTAATTCAGTTATTTGTTAAATTACTATATGTTTAATAACTTAAATTATATATTTAAATTAAGATATTTAATTAACTACCTAATTAAATAATCATCACTCAATACAGGAACTACTAACATAATGAGGGGAAGGGGCACGAGGCGTCGAACTGCTCTTGACACAACCGTGACCACCCAAGCTACAGTAGCGAAGAGAGCTCGCGGGGATCAGTATCTTCCGAAGATGATTGCCGGACACGGATACCCAACTGATCATCCGTATAACAAGGATGGATACCGATATTTGCTTGCAGAACCTGACCCCAATGCTCCGTTCAGACAAGAGTTTGACGAAAGCAGCGATTGTGCTGGAAAACCAATTCCAGGATTTCTATGTCGTGTTGTTACTCCTCCTGTCGTCCTCCTAGCACTTCATGATCGCGCTCCTCAGATTAAAGTCTCTGATGATCGACTGACCGCGCTTGGAGAAAAAGGATATTGTATGATCAGAGCCACTCATGGTTAGTACTTTTTATTTTCATATTTTACTTAATTAACCTTAATTTTAAATGCGATTTATTGTTGTTATTATATTATTCGATATATAACTTTTTCAATTTCACAATTCCAGGTGTATCGGACGGAGCTTTTTATTTTGAGGCCCAAATAAAGGATCTGCCAGAAGGTGGGGCAATCAGAATAGGGTTTTCTCGGCCAAATGGAAATCTTCAAGGGCCGCTCGGCTACGACAAATATGGTTATTCATGGAGATCAAGATTGGGAACCAAGTTCCATGAGGCGAGAGGAAAATCTTATTGCAAAGGAGGATATACGAAAGATGATGTTCTTGGATGTCTCATTCTAATGCCTCACAAAAATTTCACTGCTCCTCCATCGTGCAAAGACAAGGTGAAAGATAAATGATTATTTTCTCCGTTTAAAAAATAATTAAAGTATGCAATATATTTACCGGTAATGTGTTAATTTTTAAAACTTTTTTTCAACAGCCGCTCTTAAGATTCAAGTCTCACTTGTATTACGAAGTAAATGAACCAGTAAACGAAGAGAAGAAAGAAGAAATCAGGGAAGGATCCAAGATTTACTTTTTCAAGAATGGAATTTGTCAAGGGGAAGCTTTTTCTGACATTTATGATGGAACTTACTTTCCTGCTATTTCCATCTATAAAAATGTCAGAGTTGCTGTCAACTTTGGCCCAAAGTTTTCCCTCTCACCAAAGGATGCTCCATGCGAATTTCTTCCAGTAAAACTGCTATTTTGTTTATGATCGTTAAAAAATGAAATTAATAATAGGAAACATTTTAAAACTCTCATTTGAATCTTAGATGCAAAACAGAGCAGAAGAGTTGAACATTGAGCAAACCCTTTCGGATCTCGTTTACATCACTGAAAATGATGGAAAATTGACCCTTGACAAGCCGGTTGCCATTCCTCACTGATTTAGTCTAATGATAAATTAGAATGGCATTTCATTTGACAGAAGCTTTGTATCAGGTACATTAGACATAAGATATAATTCATTGTTTTAGATTGATAAATTGTTAAACAAGTGAATTGTAAATTATTTCATGAAGAGATCTTGAGAACTTATTGTTATTGATCCTGAACGGGATTCAGTGTTTTTATGTCACATAATTGTTATGTTTTAGCTTTTAAAATTAAATTATATGATTCTTCAATATTATTTATATCTATATAAAATATAAGATGTGAGAATTAATAATTCTTTATTAACAATTTTTAAATGACTTTTTATTACAAATTTCTATTCTATCGCACATGAATAAACTAAAGAATTTGATATAAAATCTAAAGAACCTAAAGTTGAACATTCATTGATTCAAAGCTTCCCACGAGTAAAAACTCCACTAGGTGCTGGGCCAAGTTTTCCCAATTTCTCTTGATAGGCTTTTACATAAGCTACTTTGTTGAGGGCCTTGAATGTTCTTGGTTCCCAAATAGCAAGATTGGAGAGAGTTTGTCGGTTTAAAAGAATTTCGGATCGGGCGAGTGATTCGAGGAAGAGGTTCGCGTTGGCCCCTTGAGGAAGACATTCAAGTTCTTCGCATCCAGACTCAATTCGAGTCTCCCAGAGATTACGATTCCATAATTTGGTCAGAATCCGGCCTTTAGCCACGTACTGAAGAGACTTGTTAACTCTCTTAATTGCGATTGAAAAACAATTTCGGCCTCGTCCATAGAAGTGAGCGGACAATTTAAGGATTTGTCTTTTCTTCCAGTAACTGTCATAAAAAGCAACTTGAGCCTTCCTCAATAACGAATTTGTCAAATTCACCATTCTTGTGAATTGTAAGATCCAATTCTGAAATATTTAAATAAAAAAATAATGAATTGATCATGATTTCATGTAATGAAAGCTAGTTAAATGTTAAATCTAATAAAGCACATGTAGCACTTAACATTAGCACGGTGCTAATACTAACAAGGCTAATAAGCCGAGGCTGAATTATTTTATGATTAATTCATAAATATTTGTAAAATTAAAAGTTATAATGCTTTACGAATGATTATATAACAAACCTATTATGGTTTATAACAGTTTTCTGTTTTAGTTTCCCAATTTAGAGTAAAATGTTTAGAGAATTTTAGCCTTTAAGTTAAAATTTCTCGGCGAAAAGGAAAAGATGATTTAAAGCATAGTCGACTAAAAGATAGAAGATTTCATTTGAAAATTGCGGAAGTCCGCCGAAAGCCCAAATCGTTTTGCCTCCTTTTTAATCTTTTGTCTTCTCCTTGACTTTAACATAAAGTTCCACTTTGAATTGAAAGGCCAATTAAATTATTTATCTTTAAGATTCATTAAGCTTATTGGTTAAGGAAATTCTTTTAACTTTAAGCGACTTTGATCACTGTCACTACCTTTTAAAATTCATACCTGTAATTTATAACTTTTTATTAATCTTAAAAATGTTTGTTGTCAAATATTGGAAAATTTTATAATGTTGAATTTTCGCTTATTTTACATACATATTTTATTCATCAATTTCTTGTTATTCCGTTTTGACTTATTAAAATTCCTTATTTATTACAGGTTCAAGTTTCTTGTTTCGGTTCGTGTAATTTGGTTCTCAGGTTTTGTGAAGATTCCTTAACTCTCGACGTTCACATCTTTGTTTAAGAAAAAAGTTTTCCGAAGATGGTTGGACGCAATGAAAGAGTCGATGTAAAATTCGACGTCGAAAGAGTCTATCATAGTGAATTGGCCAAGTTAGAAAAGAATGAAAAGGCTTTGAACACACGAGTAAAAACTATGAAGTCAAAAAGTAAATGTCTATTAGCAATTTTTATCACATCTATCACTAATTTTCAGATACATTTTACGCCTTTATGCGTTTGGATATATTTTATATTTATTAACATATAAAATTGAAAGATCGATGATTGATATAAAATTTATATATTATGAATTTTTAGAAGATAAAAAGATTTCTCATGAAGTTTTCAAAGCCATAAAAGGATATTTTACCAAGAAAAAACCAACAAAGGAGGCTATTAAGTTCATTGCTCCCGAACTCACTGAAGAGGAAATTGAGCAAAGATTCCTGGGGCCAAAATTTTCCGATAAAGCTCAACAGAAAACTTGGAATATTCAACGAATTCATCGATACATCACGGTATATTGCATACTTTCTTTCAAATAGGAATAATACATTTATAACAACCTACATTAGATTAATGCTAACAGCCCAAATTTATTGTAAAATGTTAATTTGTTATATATATAGGTAATAGATTGACTTTATTTTCAGGATCCTGAAATTGTTTCAGACGTTGATCGACAAAAGAGAATTCTTACCCTCCAACTCGATAGTAATCTTTATATAATATATCTTTTTATATTTAAATATAGCTATTATAAGTATATCCTGCTATTAAATTTTCAAATTACAATTATGCACTTCATGAGTTAAATATCAACTATTGGTTTAGATTACTCACCTAATTTATTTTCATTCGTTTTACTTTAGATTTGTCCAAAAATACCCAAAAATTGGAATGGTCTTCTGTCAAGCTCATTAAGCCACAAGACGGTAGGTTTACTGGGTCAGAAACTCATGAGAGTCGTTTAGAAAAAACCCGAAGCATTCTGAATTATATGAAGGAGAATGTGCCAACGCCACATCTTGAAATGGTTTCTCATGACTCATTATTTCATTAGATTCATTTTTATACAGGGTCGTCAATATCTTCTTTCCACTTTTCTGAATTTCTTGTATCTTAAAAAGAGGGTGAAATTCAGCAAGGCGAAAAGAAGATATCGACGACCCTGTATTATTTATCAATTATTTATTTTAAAAATGCAAAGGTCGGAAAGGCGAAGGTAGCAAAGGAATATTCTCTCTTTGCCTTCAACCTTTCCTTTAATGAAGGAAGAAGCTCGTCATCCATCGTAATGTATCTTGCGTGCAAATTGGAAAAGCCATTCGTCTATTATCGTTTCGAAAAAACTCCAAAAAAATCCTCTACTTTGAACGACATCATTGAAGAAATATTAACGGTAAAGGTTTAAAAATTATTTGTATTACTTATACAAGGTGCTTCATGAACTTTATACTATCGTATTAAATCAACCATGTATTAAATCATTATTTATTGAAAAAAAAACATGCTGAGTTAAAAAATAATTATGTAATTTTAATATTTTTATGATCACTAGAACTTTTCGAAATCTCTTGCATTCGAAGATTTTCAACCATTTGCCCTGAAGGCCAAAAATTTAGACTTGGTTTCAGCAACTTCATCAAAAATGTAAATTAAATTATTTTTAAAATGCCTACACAATTAGCATCGGTTTTAAATTAATAAACTTAATTACTCATTCATTAAAATACAGTTTTTAACCGGGTGTTTTATATTAATTAAGATAAATTGTAAAATATGAAGTGTTATATACATAAATATGATTTATTTATTGAAGAGCCACTCCAGTTAGAATCGAGAAATTCAATGAGAATTTTGACAAAAAGAAAATTGAGTGCGGATGGGAACATCTAAATAAGAGACAAGTTGAAGAATTGAAAGCCAAGGAGTACGTTGGGGAAATGTTTAGCCAGGGTGAAAAATCAATTGCAGTGTCCACATTTTCAGCCGAATATAAAGGAGAAGACGGCAAAGTCCAAGCAAAATTTTCTTTCCAAAGTGACCGACCTTACGACGTCGTCCTTAAAGAATTCTATGCTGCTGGAGCTATTGGGGATCCACTTCCATACATTGCTGCCTGCAGGTCGAACGAAAACACCATTGTTTTTAAAAATGATTCGGATAATTTGGCCAATGATTCAAGTTAAGTTTTAGTAACAACAAGCAAAGTGAAGATTATAATGCTACAAATATACCGTATTGCCCCGAAAGATGTCCCGGGACATTATTAAATTATTTCACCCCGACCCCCGGACATCTTTCGGGTAACTTTGCGTTCGGGGCCCGGGTACACCGGAATCGGGGCTCCTCGATTCGGATGAAAATCATCATTTAAGCTTGCCTAACATTTAGTTAAATTATTAATGAAAGAGATAGAAAAAACAATTGAGAACTTATTTGTATGGGCAAACTTAAATTATCCGAATTCATTCAAATCCGATTATCCGATTATGATGAACCCTTGTTCCGGAAAAGTTTAAATAAATATCAACGTCAAAGTACTTTTTAGTATTTTCTCGACTATGAATTTCAGCGTATTTTAAATCTTGAAGTTTAAAGGCCTTTTAAATTGCCTTTTTAGCATTTTAAATAGAAATTAAATTGGAAGTTTAAGTCAAATGAAAAAATAAGTATTTTAATTTATTAAAGGCGCATATAAGACTATTCATAGATTAGACCCAGGCATCTTTCGGGACACGGATACCTTTTAAATTCTTAAGCCTGACCCCCCGACAACCTTTCGGGACCGGATAACTTTGGGGTCCCGGGTATCTATCGGAGCAATACGGTATATGCAATTTTCCAAATATTTCTCTTATCATTTCTTATATTATAATTAAACCTTTCTATCTTTTGACAAATTAGTTAACTAAACATTAAATAAATCTCATAACTCCAATATTAATTTTAAGGAAAAATATCTTATTTGTACATAATTTATTAATATAAACATTTCGATTTTATAATAAAATGTGTATACTTTTAAGTAAATAAAATTGCATTTTGTATTTTATATAAATTTTTATTGTATAGTACCTACTTCGTTTTCAAATAATTTTTTAAATAAAGATTGAATAAAAATTGATAGAGTGCTAAAATCTTAGCAATTGGTCTATATTTATTAAATCTGAATATTGTAATTTCTGTTCCAATTCCAAAGTGGATCGTTTGTAACTCCAATGCAAACTCCGCCAATGCACTTTTGATTTGATCTACATGGGACCAAACAAAAATTTCCACTTTTGGGCGCTGGAGCTTGTGAGTCTTCGTAATCAAAATGAACTATTTTGCATGACGGTGGTGTTCCAGTATAACCTTTTAAAATTACAAATACAAAATTATTTAGACTTATTTATGTCATATTATATTCAAATACTTAAAAAGTTATCTTTCGTGATGATCTGATGATTCATATTCATATTTGGCTTATTTACCTTCTCTACAATGACAGTTGGGATGTCCAAGAACAATTTTACATATTTGAGACTCCGAATTGACATATTTACTCTCTTCATCATTTTGAATGTGAGAGTGCTGAGGTCTCAATGAGTGTCTAATTGGAGTTGTATATGAATGAAACGGGATAGCATAGCATCCTTCATAAGGATCTCCTCTGGATCCTTCTGGACAAGTGCAGCGAACCCCATTAGAAGTAAATTGACATTTAGACCCAACTCCACACTTCTTGCACGGATCGTGGATGACCTTGTAGCAAATTGCTCTTCTGCAAATTTCATCAAACCCGCACTCAGAGTTTTCTGTGCATGATTTGAGACAATTCGGCGGAGACCCAATTGTGTCCGGTTGACATGAGCAAGAATATCCTCCTTTTTGATCAATGTTACAAATGCCATATTCTCCGCAAGTTGAGCATCCTGTCTTCTCATCAACCTTGGCATTACTCGTCGTTATGATACTGCTGCTACTTGCTACGCGATCTTCTTGAATTCTTTTGCAAAACTTCTCAGGATCTCCGGTGAGTCCATGTGGGCATGAACATACGGGCTTTTCATTAACCAAGCTACACTCCGCTCTTGACCCGCAGAATCCATCGCACGGATGAACACATTTGGGGTAAAGATAACTCTTGTCGCACAACTTGGGAGCATAACAGTCCGCATGAGAGTCACATTGTGCCTTGCAAATTCCATTACTCTTCAAGTACCCTCGACGGCAAGTGCAGTTGTATTCCGACCCATAAGGCTTACAGTCTCCTCCAGTACCGCAAGGGTTTGGGTCGCAGGGATTGTCGGAGTTGACCAGAATTTCCCCGTCTCCTGAAAATCGCTCCATTAGGAAGTTCACCAAGTAATTGCTACTCGCACTCATTGAACCTGCTCCTTTCGGCTGAAGGACCTTTGAGCATTGCGGAACGTGGTTGATCACTTTGCAGGTTTCTCCCGGATCGCAGTAGCCGTCGTCAATGCACGGGTCAAAGCACCGCTGCTCTTCTTCTTGGCATTGGAGGTCGGAAGGGCAATTTTCGTTGGAGCCGCAAGAGAGGAAACATTCCTTGAGCGGGTCTCCTTGATAAGCTCCAATGCAACTGCAACTCTTGCGCTCGGATCTCAGGATCGTCTCCACTCGGCATTCAGCATTTTTTCCACATTGAGGAATACAAGTAAAATCTAATATTCATAATGAAGCTAATTCAATTAAAGTCAAAATGAATTAGTCTTCATCTTCATCATCTTGGTCAATAAGATTAAGTTTATTAATATTGACTTCATTAAAATGATTAAAAATAACTTGTTTTAATAGAGTATACATACCTTGTGTTTTTACTATAAGATCAAGTATATAAC
Source organism: Neelides sp. FZ-2019 (assembly GCA_009869795.1). Classification (NCBI taxonomy): domain Eukaryota; kingdom Metazoa; phylum Arthropoda; class Collembola; order Neelipleona; family Neelidae; genus Neelides; species Neelides sp. FZ-2019. Next base: position 14,779 of record VJMY01000439.1, on the reverse strand, counting down.
TAATAAATCTGAAGATATTATTGTAAATTGTAGTAAAAATTGACATGATGGTTTATCATACTTTCTTTAGGAATGAGGATATATTCAACAACTCTGAATATATTGAGATGACTTGCTGTGCAAACATAGGTTCCTTCTGGATTCTCAAACTCTCTTGACAATTTGAGACGAAATCCGAACTTTGGGTCAAAATCATATAGCGAAGAATCAATGTTTTCTAAATTTCCCTAAAAATATTTACAATGAGGAATTAGCGCATCATGTAAAATGTTAGATTTAAATTATAAGCTGTTTGATATATACAAAGTGGGATCGTTGAAGGACCACGCGAATATTTGGACTTGTAACAATACAAGGAATCAGAGCTACATTCACTTGAGGATCAAGCTTCACTTTTCCTCCTGTGTGAGAAGCAAAGAGACTCGGACCTATTTTTAAAGCACAATATTATTTTCAATATTATTGTATGCCCAATTGCTGCTTCATAGGCATTCATTTGCATAGGCTAATTACTTAATGATATGAGACTATGAACTAAAAACTCTTCATACAGTGTTGTGTGTAAAATGATGTTATATGATTTATCAAAGAATGTTTAATGTCAGATAAATAATTAAACCTGGAATGAATATATGATGGGAATTCTCTAATTCTTGATTGAAATAACTCACACACGAGTATTTCCCAGTGAATTTTTCTTTTATTAATTTGAGAAGAGCCGTCGTCTCATAAACTCGTCTTTTCCCCACAAAACCTCGTTCGCTCGCGTTCATCAAGATATCCGGGGCCTTCAAAGACATTGTCAAAAATCTCCAAATTCATAGTCAAATAATCCTCGTCATATACTTATAATAATAACAATATGTATTAATATATTTCCTACTCCATTTCCAGAATACTGCCACGCAATGGGATAAGGAGCTGTGCAGTTGAGGAAAAGATCAACACGGTCCAATTTCCCCCTTTCAACAACAAGAGTCTCGGAATCTTTCAAAAGTTCCTTCGTGTCTGAACCATTCACGTAAGTCAATTTATGAATTTTAGTCACTGGCAGTGGTTGATGGGCATGAAGACAATTAATGCAAATAGAAAATATGACTAAAATGAGCTGATACATTATTATAATTAGTTTAAATGAGTTTGAAATTTTGAAAATTAGTATTAAATAATAAAAGAAAATACACCCTCGAGATTGACTGTGCGAATGATGAGAGATTCTTTTAAGAAGAATGAACTCTGAACAATGGAAATGTTTTTTTACTTTATTTTATTGTGCATACTCACGATGAAGTCTTGTAAAGATACACATTTTATTATATATCAACGTCTCTTAGAATCTTCACATACAGAGGAGAAGATTATAATGCTGGGTTTATATGCATAGTACGCGCACTGCTAAAACAGGTTCCATCGTTGAACTTCCTTAATTTTACTCGTCAACTTGAGGTTGAGGCATTTCATTCATCTTCTTATTGGACTTGGGCCGACAAACCAAATTAGCTTGATTCTCTTCAACGTCGTCGCAACAAAAGTTGAGGTTCTGAGGATCATGATCATAGCAACCTTGAACTGAAAATGGAACTGCACATCCATTGTTCCTCAAACATTGTTTAAGCAAATGACTCAATTCGAAATTTTTCCTGGACAACTTTGTTATGTCTTCAATGCAATTGTTCCTATCTGAAGAGGGAGCATTATATTAAAACGGTGCATAAAAATTTAAATTTTATATTAAGTTTTATGTAGTTTTCCGTAATTTCGTCACTAAAATAATATTTATATAAAGCCAGTATAGTAATTTTGTACTTTGTAGTACCTTTGAGCATTTTCCCATACTGATCAAAACACCTGAGGGCTTCAGTCCAAAATTCCTTGCTTTTTGTTTCAGTGAAACAGTAGAATTGTCTCCAATAAGCTTCAACAGCATTATTGGTCGGAAATTGGAATTTATTTAACTTGTAGTCAATTACTTCATCCTTGCTTGGGATTTCATTCCTATTTTATTATTAGGTACATTAGAATTCAGAAAGGTCATAATTGAATTTTAATATTGGGCTTAATTCTGTACTTAAGCAGATTTAAACAAGTTAGCTTAAGTATAAATAAGTTATAAAAGGCTTTATTTAGAATCATTAAATTAAAAGTGTAAAAATAAGAAATGAAAGGTTTGTAATAGTTTGCATGATTGTAATATGAGTTATCACATTTTCGGATTGGTATTCACAAGGCGAAATTGAACTTCTGGTGGGCGAATGTCTAATGAAGACAATTCATTTCGTACATAAGGATGTCCAAGCTGCTTCACTATCACTTTTGATTCCGAGTTCAACATAAAATCGAGCTTTTTCCTCGCTGCCTCTTCTTTAATTGCCCATAAATCCATGTAATTTCGAAAATTCGTGGCGACACTATGAAGTGTTTTTTCTCTATCATAGAGAATGAGTTCTTCCAGCCTCTTGGTGTCCCGAATAAGCTGCTTTGTTTCCTTCTTACCGTTCGCCACCGTGTCTCGAAATATCTTGGCTTTGTCATGAAAATTGTCCCTTTTTTTGATGATGAGTCTTTTCATATTGTTCTTGAGATCATTGTTTTCGCTCATTCGGTGTCGAAGGACATTCAAATTGTAGTCAAGTTTGTCCAAATTGGCCTGACAAGCTCCTTTTACCCCTTCCAATTCTTGGAACAAAGTCTGATCGTCACAAAAAATCAATATTTTTAAGCATTAAATATCGAATATAATCGAGTACTGTGTTTGTATCCTAATTAAAGTGAAAATTGGCAAATGATTTTTAACCCTCATATCTTCTTCCATCATATTTTTAATTTCTCTTGATTCTTGACTGAGCAAGAACTGAATTTGAGTGAGAATGTCAAATCTTCCGAGCGAATCTTCTTTCCTTTTATTCAAAGATTCAACTTCCATGCTTTCAAAATTACAAAGGAGATTCATCCAATCCTTTTGAAATTCTTCTAACAACTTTTCTCTGTCATCCACTGTGTAATTCTGTTAAAAATTTAAAATTAATTTTGCTAAAATTGCAATTAAACAAAAGTGGAAGAGAAAATATTTAAATTTATTAACCTCGATCAATTCGAGCTCCTCGAGAAAAGTTTCTCTCAAGTTATCAATTTGATTGTTAATTCTATCTCCCATGAGCATAATGTCTTTTTGATACTTATCCAGATTTGCTTCGAATTCCATATCATTGTCGTCAATTTCCTGTTTTAATCTCTCAATTGTTTCGTCCTTTTTTTGCAGAAGTTCGTCGCATTCTCTTCTCTGCTTTTCAATCTAAATCATTAGGAAAATCATTCAATTAATGAAGAGTAAAGAATTAGTTAAATGAATTTAAACAATGTCAACATCAATCTTTAGTAAGTGATTAGTGATTATCATAATTATATTGCACACCTGCTCATAGAGCTCCAAAGGAAGAACTTTTTCGGCATTGACGAACCAATTTTGACTAATTTCGTCATACATCTTTTGGGCTTCGTCGGCTTCTTCCTTCAAAATCTCTAAACGTTCCTTTCTATTGTTTTCATCTCGTACTTGTCGAGTTTTTTCGCGATATTCCGCTGCGATTTTCACGTTTGTAATCTAAAATTCCATCATCATATATACACATTGGCTATATGTATTGACTGTCAATGGAAATTCCATTGAGAAATGTTCAACTCACGAGAATTTCACCATCATTAAGGATATCATCGAGCTGTTTTCTACTTTCTTCAATCTGTGCTTCGAGCATAGTGTTCTTAAACGGCTTTCCTTTCTCTTCCCTTTTGTTTTCCTTCAAGAATCCGTCGTCCTCTTCCCACCCTTCATCTTCTTTGTCTTTATCTTCCTCCTCGGCGTTTCTCCTTTTCTCAAAAAGAGCTTTTACTCGCTGTCGCCGTCCGTTCTCCTTTGCCTTTGGCCTTTCGATTGTAAGGAAATCCTTATCGAATAGTCCTGTAATCCCACCAGCATTCTTTTCCTCCACATCGTCGGCATTTTCTACCCTCTTTTTTAGTCGTGATCTAATTCACATTATAGAATAATGTATATTAATGTTAAACTCATTCAGGATGCACTCACATTAATTGGTTAACAATATATTAATCATATTGTTAAAATGTAAAAATAATATATTACATAATGACTTTCACTTACTTATCAAAGTTAAATTTATCGTCATCTTCCCCGTCAACTTTACTTTCTGTTTCTTCATAGATTTTCGTCCAATCTTTACACATCTTGGATTCATAATTTCCTTTTACTTTTTCTGACATTATGATTTAATAATGTGTGAAATAATGTTGTAATTGTCAAATCTAAATGTAAAAAAGAGTTAACGAAATATTAGCTTTTGCTGTTTTAATGCATAAATCAATGGACGGTTGCTATACGCTATAGGCATATAGGAAAGCTTGGTCGATTTTGTTCATGTTGGTGGTACCCCAAGAGCCGTCGTGCCAAAACGTCCCTAGCCCCTATCTCTCTTCAAATAAATCAGAAGTTTTATATTTATTTTTATAATCAAAATACCATACGATAATTGACAAGAATGAAATCAGTTTTACGACTATGAAAATAAGTGAAACGAGCTCATTTAATCAATTTTTTTAAAATTTATTTGTAACAAGTAACAATATTTTGAAGGGAGTATTATTATAAGCCTTTTACTTTTTATTACTCTTTAATAAATATTCATGTAGCAAGTAGTTCGATAATCATAATTTAATAGTAATTAAAAGCATTATTAGTGGCTATATTACGATTAAATAGAATAGTTAATTATCTTTCATTGTCTATTATAAAAATTTACACATAACCTTAAAGGCGATTAAAAGTTTCGTATTGTCCAAGCTTTTGTTGAATGGGTGATAATGAAGTCAATGTAATTGATTTACCAGATGGGTCAATAAGTTCGTGCACTATTTGAAAAAGAAATGAAACGACGGATCTTTGTGCAATAGTGCACGAACTTATTGACCCATCTGGTAGTGAGTTGATAACTATATGAAGTATTGTAAGTATAATTTAAAGTTTGTACGTTAAGGTACGTCGAATACAGACGTCATTTAACGCTGCTTTAATACTATTTATTAATTTGATTCAATTTTAAATGAGTGAAGATTTAATTTAATTATTTAATAAAGAATAAGATTATAAGTTCCAATTTTCACGCTTCACTGCTAACATCATACTTATTAGATATTGATATTACTAACAATAAAAATTCTAAAAATTAATTTTGATATAGAGTAGAAATAAATCAATGATTCAAGTAAATATAGTAAATTGTAGTTTAAATGAATGTCATAAAGAGAAAAATATTTATAAACATTATTTTGTACCAGACATTTATACGCATATGAAATTAGTTCTAATGTGTTATAATTTAACATACCACGATTCATAACTTATAGATTATTTATGTCTCACAGAAAAACCTAATTAAATAGTTAAATTACATATAAGCAATCTCAGCTATCTCTTCTAATTGAATACCTAATGTATTTAAAATAAATTAATTGAATAAAAGTATATATTTATTTAGTGAAATTCAAAAATGAACGTTAACTTTTTCGGAATAGATTATTCAAGAATTTCGATGATACTTTATATGTATATTAGAGAACATCGTAAAATCTATTTGTTGGGGACATCTTCAAGCTGATTATTCATTTAAAGACTCATTTAGAGAATCAATCATGCGTCTGTGAATTAGCTACCAAAAGTTAAGTTAATACAATAAGTTAATTCAATACATCCTAAACATGTACCTTTTATTCCTACCTTACCAAGTCTTATCAAGTTCAAGGAACCAAAGACTCCCAAAGGACTTATAAATAAGTAAACGGAAGAAGATTACATAAATTAATGATTAAAGCAGTTGATTATGATTGCTGTTGCTCAGAGTTCTGTTGGACTTCGGAGGTAATTGTGGAGCCACATTGGACACAGGAGGACTCAATGGCGGCTTTGGACCAGGCCGTATAGGACTCAATGGATTATGAAAATTGAAGGCTGACGAGTGACTCATCCTGCTTTCCGATCCACAATGTCCCGTCCCTAGACAATTCAGTTTTTAAATTAGTACATGCATCAGTGTGATTGATATCTAAAGGAAACAAATAAAGTCATCCGTACCACTTGGAGAAGGTGTCGAGATCGGATGACCATTCGAAGAAAGTCTACTTGGAGACCCGAGATTAGACGGAGGGCATGGACTATTTTCAGTCGAAGCCGTTGAGGAGTTTCGCCTTGGGATAGGAGGATTCGGGGTCCGTGGATTCCTAGGTGGAAGTGGTGGAGCTGGGAGTTCCGGTGCATCACTCATCTTGAAAATTAATTAAAAATATTATTATAATAAAGAGATTGGGCTTTTCAAAGCCCAAAAAGGAATTTTAGAATTTAGTCCATAATTGAGCTCATACTCTTGGAGAAGCAGCATCGGGGCCTTGTCTTTTTCTCGGAGGAAGCGGAGGAGCTGGACCAGAACTATGCATTGGTGATGGAGAATTTACTCCAGGAGAAATGACTATTTGGTTTGGAACTCCTGTTGAAAAGTTTTGTTTTATTAATCAAATAGAAAAGTATTGAGATTCCAAAGGTTACTTCAAATGTATGACCTTACCTTGACCAATAAGTACAGGGACGAAAATAGCAAAATCTTGACTGCTCGAGTGAGGAGGCGAAGTGGCAGAAGGGATGGAGGAAGGTGTGAGTGTCTTTGGTGTCTGTGACATTGAGGCGGTTTCTGGTTCGATCTCCGAGTCCAGCGTCATCCTTGAGGGAGATGAAATGAGTGAGAGAGTTGAAGAGCTGGAGAATGGAAGAAGAGGCCCTGGGTAACTTCGACCTGGCAAATGCCTTGGTTTGATCCCAGGAGACTTTAAATTCAATTCAGGCCATCTTCTCGGCTATATTACAAAAAGTATTTTGTTAAATGCATAATAAAAATCATGAAAGTATGATTATAAAGCAAGTAAGTAGAATGAAATATTACAAATTTAGGAGGCTGCTTTGCTCCTCTTGGTTCGATTTCCAAAGATTTCTCATAAAGATAATTGGATATTTCATTTTCGCTAATATCCGGATCAAACGGCTGAAGGCGTTCAATAAAATCTCGAATCTTATGTTCGGTGGAGAGGCAGTAGTGAGAATATTGAAACTGTCGAATTTCACTAGTAATTTCCGCAACTTTCCTTCGCTTTCCGAAATTGATAAGTTCGGTGGAATTTGGGAGAAAGTCCAAGTTTCCTTCTTCAATGTGCAAAATATTTGTCAGGTACATGCCTAAGATAACAAAAAAGTCAAACTCGTCAAAATTCAATGTTATTATAGTTTATATTAATAAAATCATTTTATATATTTTAAAAGCATTTAAATAAGTTATAAAAGTAAATAAAAATTAGTTTAGTTGAGTGGTATCTTTTTTATCTGAATTGTATGTATACCAAAGAAAGGAACACAGGGGGGGTTGATAGATCTGAGTCGCTCTTGATATCTTTTATAATGGTCATTCTGAAGTTCTTGGGCTTCTTCCAGATAATTCTTTAGTCTTGGTGAAACTCCCTGCAATTGTATAATTTTCAATATAAGTAAAACATCGATTGAAAACTAAATGATAACGATGAAAAAAGGAAAAATTAAAGCTCACTTGGAATGTGAATGTCAAACGATGAACTGATGCCGAGCCCATGGCACTCACGACAGCCAAAACTCCATTAAAGTTATTCAGCTCTTGAAGAACGGCCATGACTTCTAAAATCCTCGAGACAATTGCGATCCTCTCTTCGAGATTTTCAGCATCCACTATTGACTTTTCAAACCATCTAGTAACCTTTAGAAAAGAGCATAGCCATTATTAGAAACATTTAATAAAAAAATAAAACCTTTAAGCTTAAATTCTTTAAAATAATCATACATTAGTTGTGTGTTTGATCATTCTGAGAAGATTCGGGGAAGATTTCTCTTTGTCTTTTTTAGTCCAAACACTCCCAACAAGTTCTGAAGGCTTTACAACGCGATATAAGTCAAACTCTAATAAGGACAACTGTCTCGCCAACTCAATAGGATGTAGCTAAAATTCAAACATTGAGTTAGTTAGTTATATGTAGATTGAATTGATAATTGTAAAAATTGTTGGTTTTTTATAAGTTTGTAAGCTTTACAGTTAGAACACTCCATTCAGAAACTGGACATTTTATGTGATATTCATAAGGCGGAGGAGATTTATCCGCAGCAAAGGTTCTTTCCAATTCTGCACTGCTGTTTTCAACCTAAACGTAATAATTGATCAATGATCATATTACTTGCTCTTACTTGAAAAATTACACTTTTACAATTTAGAAAGTTAATTATTGGGATTCTAATAATTTTAAGAACTTACGGCTTTCCTTAAACTTCTTCGAACAGAATCAAATATGGAGTTTTTGCCAGAACTCTCGTCTGAGTTATCTAGGAATTCTTCAAGTCTCGTTTGAAGAGACGAATCTCTTTCAAAGTCGTAGAAATGGTGATTGATCCATTGTTTGATAACATTAAGAACTCTGTTAAGAGACATTTAAAATTATAGAATTATATACAGAATTTGTTCAGAATCTTTTGAAATCAAAAATTTGAAAAGAAAAAGAATTCCGCAATAATATATTTGTAATTCATTAACCTTAATTTAATATGGCGTGCATATTCCTTTCGAAATCTCTTCAACATTTCTCTCGTATGTATCGACTCGCTTTCTTCAGGAGGAAATTCAGGTTCCGGAATGTTATAACGTTCAATTAACAGTTCTAGGAATTCCTATTGAATGAAACAATCAATTAACCAGGCAGTTCTTTACATACGAGGATTTGACTCAAAAAGTTATTAAACTTTTTCTCAACAATTACTCTTTGTGTCATACACTTAACAATACTAAAGAAATACGAGACGCATCATTAGAGAATATTGGTAAGCTTCCTCTTAGCGTTCTCTTCCTCTTCCCCTTGCAATTTGGCAACCTTTTAAGAGGAAGGCAAGAATAAAGAGCCAGAAAACCAAGAGAATTACTCTTAAAGACCCATTTTAAGGGAACACTTTCCCTTCCCATTAGATTCAATTTTTAAAGGTTTTAACTCGATTAATTGCATTCAGCTGTAATATTTTATTAATTACTGTAAAATTGAAAAGAATACAATTTTGAACCACTTACAAAAGTATTTAATAAAAAATTCAATTAAAATTAAACCAAAACTAGAATATATTATTTAAATAATTGTATTAATTAATCAATTTTAGACTAAATTTTAAAATAAGTTATATTTAAATACAAATATGCAAAAGAAGATGAGAATATAAAATGAAAATGTTTATAAGGGAAGGGAATTATTACCAACACTTAAAATTATGTTTCCCTTCCTCCTTCCCTTATCCTTTCTTTTAGCTAAGAGGAAGAGTAAGAAGGACAAGGGAGAAAATATCAATATTCTCTATTATTGTGCAATATGTATCTTAAGTAAAGTATTTCGAACTTACGTGCGGTGAACAAAAGCTTCTATAAGTCGTGAGGAACGTGTTGATAAAATTAAGATCTGAATAGCTGTGATAGCTCAGCCTCTCAATAAGTTTCAGCAAAGTTGCTCCCTGCAATTCAAATTTAATTAATGAAAAGTTTTCTTTACTTCTAAACAAAGGCATTGATGCTTTTCAAAGTTTACGAGTTTTCATAATACAAACCTTAATAATTAAATTATTTCCGTGCGACGCGTCTTTATCGAAGACAATATTATTGTCGGAATCTGGAACTGAGAAACGATACTTTTCCTTTGGAGGAAGTCGCAAAGGATGCTTCTTCTCTTCGTCTGACAAGATTCGGTCCAATATCCGATCAAGCATACTGAAAAATAACAATAATTTATAATATTGTATAATATTAAGGTTTTCTAAAACAATGAATAAAAAGCCCAATAATAACAAAGGGCAAACCTTTTAGTTGTAAGCATGACAAGAACAGCCATCCAGCTTGACTTTTCTTCCGCAGTCCTCGTTGATAAAATTATAGGGGGTTGATCCCTGGGTAAAATCTCAAAAAGATTTTTCCATTCTAAAATATCCATTTTATTAATTAGAATATCATTCTCATAAAACTTATAATAAGGCTATTAAAGTTTCGTTATTTGTGTGTTGCCTTCAGTATCTTCCTTATCACGAACTTCGACTTTAGTCATTAAAAACCACTCTTTGAGTCTATAGTCAAGAAGAGTTCCAACAGGAACGACGGTTCTTCGATAATTCGGCTTGCATAAAAACATCATTCCGTCGAAGAGATAGCCATGTCTCTCGGAAGGTTTCTTGCTACTCCCAATTTTTTGAATTTCGCCTTCTACAAATCCCATCAATATGTCATTTCCATTTCAATTCATTAAGCGAATTTAGTTTGATTGTTTAACTTTATTTACCAAAAAAGAATTCATTGAAATAAGATTGGCCAAATGAGTCGTTGAATCCCTCAACTTGGTTCTTCATTTCGAGTTTCTTTTGATGAGCGATTTCTTTGTTCCCTTTTCCAGACATTTTTATAGTACAATCACTAAATTCAAAGAAAAAATTCAAACAATTGAATAGTTGTAATTATATTCTTACATTTAAGTGTTTGCCGTATTTTAGATTTATTAAGTAAGATTATTTACCCTGTAGATTTTTTCGGAATATTTAAATTTTCCAAAACTGATTTCAAGGAAGTTAATACACTATCAGCTTGCAATAAGTCAGTCTTGTCCTTCTCAGATATTGAGAGACCATAAAGGAGCTAAAACATAGAAATCCCGTTAAGTCTAGGCATTTTTCATAGAAGTAAATAAGAATAAGGAAAAGTATAAAAGTTTACTTTGATGTGGTCGTAGTATTGAAGGCAATGATAAAAAGGTTCAAGAAGAAGTTTTGGGAAATAGAATTTGACTGCTTCGACAAGGCCATGCCCGGCAGTTGCAAGTTTAGCTCCGACATCAGGTCGACTAACGAGATCTTCTAATTCTCTTTGAAGCTTTTCGTTGAAGTATTTGGCGTACAATTCGTAAACTTCAAATTCCATATTCTGAATAAAGAATAACAATAATTAATTGATATCATATGGCTTAAACCATATAATATTCAATTATAATATTCAATTTCAAAATAAAACACACCTTTTAAGTCATAATTTGGAAAAAAACATTGAAACAAAGAAGAAATAAGTTTTCTGACCTCAGCGAGCTCCAAAAAGCAAATTCCAACTGCAGGAACATGATTGGGCTCTGTCATTTCAAGAGTATCTTCCACGGTACTGATAAGGGTTATTGTCAATTCTCTGATGTCTTCGATGGAGGATAACACGGTGTCCAAATACTTGAAATAAGATTATAATTTGCTTAAGACTGAATAAGAAGGCCAATTACAATTAGATTTGTTAAAACTCTGACATATCATACTTGGTTCTCTCGTTCAATGTGATTGGCCAGCTCTTCTCTGAAGACTTTGAGGATCATTTGAAGGTCTCGTAGATACTGTCTTTCGGATTGCAGCAATTCATCAACGGCCTGTAGAAATAATATGCAATTGAAGAAAAATTAATTTAATAAATAAACAACAATGTGCATAAAATCTTATAATTTTGTTAAAACAATTAAATATTATATGACGTGGTAAAAAGAAATTAAACGACCTCGGTGTAGGTAAGCGAATTTCTTGGAATTGGCTCGTCAACAAGATTTAAGCTAGAAACGTTGTCACCAAACTTGAACAAATCACATAAAACCTAAAAACAAAAATGTTACAAGTTAAACATTGTCATATATTAATTTTTAAATCATTTAGACTCGACGGCTAGAGGTAATTACTTTGTCACAGCACATGGCGGCTTTAATATCTTGAGTGGAAAACTCAGCATGTCTGCTATGCTTAACGTAATTCCCGACCAACTGTGGAAAAATATACACATTGTAATCTTTGCGATAATTACAAACTTAAGGAAAACTTAAACTAATATTAAAGTAAACATAAAAATCATTACATTAAGAATATCTGCAGCAATGTATTCCAAAACAGCAGCAATGTAGACTGTTACATTGTAATCCACTTTGTGCATTAGTACCTCCTATGAAAAACAAGCATTTTTAATTTATACAAAAGTTAATTTATATTCTAGTTCATTAACACAATAAACATTGTAATAAAACATGAAAGAATTCGATAATGTTAAAATGAATATGGAATTTCTCGAACCTTTTGGATAAGTGCATGGATTTTTTCTAATGGAAAGACGAGGTCGTGTTGTTTCTTTCTGCCTTGTTTGATGGCATTCGTGGCCTCGTCGATGGCCCATTTGTCAATGGGCGGTGGAAAAACTTTCTGGACCCTCTCCTGCACTTCTTGTACTATATGAGGACTCGGACGAGAGAAGATCATCCCAAGAAGTTGAAGAATGAGACGTTCCAAATATTCGAAAGCATCTTCCCTCGCCTTCATCAACTCGAAATGTTGAGAGACCTGGAAATTAAATAAAATTATCATCATGGTCGTCTAGCTGAACTTCTAAAGTCCATACTATCAAGTCATGACATCGTACCTTTTTGAGGCCAGATATGAAAAGCCCCTTCCATTTCACATCGTTTTCTTTTGCGGTGAAATCATAGTGAGCAAGGTCAACAGTCGACACTGCTGGATACATCTTGGAATTAACTATGAGCTGGAACAGTTGTTCCAGCTCATGTTGAACCTTTGAAATTTCCAATCTCTGGCCGGTTCAAAGAATTCGTCCAGGAATTCTTAGCCATTCAATTCGTGTTCACTTGAAGCACTCTTTCCTAACGTTGTAATTCAACGATTAATCGAGATAACTGGAAATTAACAAATATCCTTGTTTAAAATTTAAACAATGAGGACAATGACACTTTTTTAATTGTCCAGTCAAATTGGAAGGAATACACTTTATTATTCAGAGTTTAATTCTTGAATTTTGATGTTGACGATCAGTTAGTCCATTTGTAAAAAATAATTTAGTGGGGAGTTTTGATTATATTAATAAATAATACGTTGAACCATCAATGTATGAATCACCCTTTGAACTTTCCATCTAAAATCCACTATAGAACAAATCTTGATCTCCTTCTCTCGTTTCTCATTCGAAAATTCGAGTAATTTCTTAAAGTTGTTCAAATCCTCCTCAGAATGCCAAGGAAGAAGAGTGAATTTGAGCAATGTGAGAAAAGGTGAGGTAGGAATGGGTCATAATAATTTAACCACTGCTCGGCCTGAGTATTTAATTAAGGGGAGGGAGCGAAGAGAGAGAGAGAAACGCAATTGAGTAAATATTAGATAAAAAGGAATGTGAACTCTGGAGAGAAATAACTTGAGACCTTGAGGAGGAGGTAACGCAAAATTCGGGATTAAAAACAAGAGGGTTAGGTCAAAGTTGGATGGAGTGAGTGCAAGAAGGACCTACATGGATCTTAGGAGTTCGAAGATATGCAAGGAGGGGAGCTCCCTGTGCAGATGCACACCTATAATGCACTTTGCTTGCAATCCACTTGTCATGCTGAACTCGATTCAAGAGCCAAAGTTGTAAATACTCTCGAGTAGTTGCGTACAACTTCGGGCTCCTTCCAAGAGCCTATGTGGACTCCACACAGACATCTCTATCCAATTAATTTAGATATTATTCACCATTATCTATACATCACTCCTCCCTCCTCTGAGCAGTCATGATTCGTGAATATTGCCATCGGTCCAGGCCCAGAGCAAGATATATATTTCAAATATATGCGTATACTCCGGCTCATATCAAAACACTTAACATTACCTAATGCTCATTTTCCAAACTACGTCATTAGAGTGAGCGAGACAGAGAGACATAAATTGTAAGTTTCTGTAACATTCATATAAAGAAGCCGCTGCTCATAAGAATATGAAGCATATAAAAATGAAATCAAAGGAACTTCTTAATTGATCCCCCTTTGGTGTGAGATTCTCAATGCAATAAGTTCGAAAATTGCAAATGAGTACAAAAGAGATGTATAAAGTAAAGTTTAAACGACATTTAGTTTTGTTTAGTTCATTATATATTCATGATAAACTGCATTTTTACAAATATCATATAAAATAATTTATTACTATTATTTATTTAGACTTTTGTCTAAGCTCTAAAGTTAATGGTTCTTATTATAGTTGATTCAAATATAAAATCAAGCTCGGCCGTCATTGACGCCATTGATATGGGACAATCTCAATTAACTCACATTGTTTGTTTTGTCAACTAGCCACAACAAGTTTTATTGAATAATGAATAGTATTTTCCAAATAAGCATAGTCCACTCATCCATTCCACTATTGGGATTTTGGAATGTGCAAATAAAATAATATCTGTAATGCCAATTCCTTACACTATACTAATACAATTTAATACATGTTATTTAATTTGAACCCATAAAATTATGTTAAATGGAATACTCATTTTATGTTTTATATCTTATAGAGCACAATGAAAAACCCCAAAATCCAAATTTTTATGTAGTTTTCATTTTTCAATCACCAGTTATGCTCATTTCAAAAAACTTTCGTAATTTTGAAAATGAGTAGTAAATAAATGAAAATAGTTAGATATCAACATATCTCATTTTGTTCGTATACCTTATTAGAATAAGGTTTTGCATCAAAATTTAGAAAAATAAATATTTTTCAAAAAAAGCCATGTTAATTTTAGAAATTTCGAAAAATTAAAAATCATTGTACCCGAATCCATTACATTAATTTTATATTTTTAACATAATCTTA
>VJMY01000438.1:0-64193 GCA_009869795.1 Neelides sp. FZ-2019 | reverse complement strand
ATCTAACTGTCGACACAGGCCATGGAGCATATCCGTAAATGCATTGAATAGAAAAGTTTGAAAGAGAACTTACTTGAAGAATTGCAATCCAATTCCTCCTTTCCTCCCGCAATTCGTTTTGCTTGATATTCTTCAGCTCCCTCGGCGTCTCTCCATCTTTCCTCGTGGACTTGGGTTGGTCCTCGACAGGTAAATCTCCTTGGGTGTACCTGAGAGATTTCGTGGGTTCGGTTCGCGCTTCTTGGTACAGAAACTGACTGCTCACGAAGTAAAGTGTCACCGTGAAGATGACGAGGAAGAGAACATTGTAGAAGTACGTGTGTCTCATGAGGGCCATCGCCGAGATAGAGACTCAAGAGACGGAAGCGACGGCTGAGATGAACGTCCAACTCATTTCCTCTTCTGTCTCAAAACCTCAGAGGAGACAAATGGGCCCAGATCCCATAGTCTCATTTATTAGAGAGAATCGCATATGAAATGGTGATGGGGATGAGAGAATTGATGATCATTAGAGTCATCTCCGTCAGTGAGTCAAGATTTGCTCGAGCCCACGGCAGCCCCACTTTAGGAGTAACTGTTCATTTACCCAAATTTGAGATCAAGTGCTGTTGCCTTTGATTCATTTTCAAGACATTTTTGGCCAACAACTTGAGAATAATGACAATATAATGATAATGAGGCTCCGCGTAGTTGAGATCCTCGTTATCCTGTCTACCTCTTTTGTTGAGTCTTCACCAAAATTCCCAATTAATTCTTCATGCTTCTTTCAACTTTTATAAACTTAATTCTTCTTATTTCTGTTATCGACCGGAGTTTTTATAACTGGAAATTAAAAATATATTTTAGATATCGATGTCAAAAATACCATGTAATAAATAGAAATTTATATCAATAGCTCTTACATCATGCATATACTATTAATAAATGCTTATAGGACTAGGAATATTCCAATGTGTGTTTGATTGACCCATCAAATATATATTATTATATCTATCTAAATAACTTATGCTACGCTGAGCCTTGGGCAGGGTTACAAATAATATATACATAATTAAAGTTAGGTTCCTATTTTATAATTTTTGTAATACCAAATTGTATTGTATTGTATTATACAAATACAAATACAAATAATCGGACAATTATTATTTAAATTAATTCATACATGACAAATTATGCACTTGAAAATAATTTTTCTAAAGTTTAAGATAAGATAAATTATTTGCAGATAATTATATTTTGCAATTAAATTCACATTAAATGATTTCGTAAATCTAAATCTTTATTAATGCCAATCAAGGTTGAATCTTGATTCACACTTAATCTCAGAATTTTTATGCATATTAGTTCTTTACTTTTCCTTTCCTTTTATAATTTATTGCTAAAATCTAATATTAGACTTCATTTCATTGAAGCAACAAATTATTTACATTTTATTTAACGAATAAAAAAGTATGCCATTGAAATCCCCGATCAAAGAACCTTCAATAACAAACAATGTTGTTTTATCATATCCTTCAAGATCAATTTCATTCCATATAAAAAATCATATGAGTTACTTTTTGTACTTATTTGATATCTATTGAAAATGTTCAACTTTAGCAGTATAAGAAGATAATAATTAATAAATATTACAGGATTTATTGGTTGAAGTTGAAATGTCAAAAAGGAAATCTTTTTGTTTTTAACGTTCAAGTGAAATTGGAAAGCCAACTGTGTTGATTTCCTTTCAGCTCCACTGTCAAGAACAAATTCCCGGGTTTCTAACTAATATAAACGGAGAGAATGATAAATCGGGTAAATTGAGTTACCAAAAGTGGAGATGAGCCGACTTCTAAGCCTCGGTTGAAGATAGGGACAATTAAGAAGGAAAGGAGAGCAGGTTGGATGAGCCTTGGCTCAATGTGAATGGCGTGTAAGGTAGCCCTGAGGAACTCACGAGACTCTTTTACCTTACAAGTTCCCCATGGCCAACATTCCCCCATCTCCTCCTCGGAGGGATCCCTTTGACTTTGCACTATCTCCTTCTCTCCTCTTTATGCCCTCAAGCTCATCAATCCCCTACAAACACTGGGTTCCATTAGCTAGAAGGGAGAAAACGTCAAGTCAAACATCCCTCTCTAATTCAATTGAATGAAATAGGAATTTTAGTCCAACAACTTCATTTATTTTCATTTACGCTTAATTCTAATTGCAAAAATAATTACAAATTACAATCCAAATTAACAATGTATGTATGTATAATATAATTACTCAACTATCTTTTTACGCTATTCTACGGAGTAATGAAAACTGTTTTGTTAATTTATTTTGTTTAAAGAATAAAAAGTTAAGATTATTGTAGATCTGTGAGCTTGCTTAAAAATGACAAGTAATTAATTAATTAAGGCTGATCATTAATATTCATAAAAAATTGCTTTTTAACGAGTATTTGCATAAGATGAGATTTGCTTTTTCTTCATTTTTCTCCGTTTTTCTAATTTAATTAAGGGATGAATATTGGCTTTAATATTAATTCTTGAGCTACTTTTTTGTAAATGGTATTTACGCCCGGGTTTTTCTTGAAGCAAATAAATAATTTGGTAGAAGGAAAAATAGCATTATAATGATAAAGTAGACAGATAATAAACATTAGGAAAGGGGAGAATGGAGAGAAAATGGAAATGGTGAGTGAAGAGCTCACAAATCTCACAGGAGAGTTTTATCGTATTCTCAATATATTCGCTATTGAAGGAAGAATGGCACAGAGACACAAAGTTTTATCTTATCACCAATATGAGACTTTCCTTTTTACAAAAAAACTACCGAAGAAGCCCACATTGTTTATCTTATACTTATTTGACATTTTTAGGATGTATATGAGATTCGGAGGAAGGTCGTTGTCAGAGATTCCATAAAATTCATAAGAATCAAGAGAAATTCCTTTGATTCTGACTGATCGATGTTAGAATTTCAATTTACATTTTGAAACTAGGAGAAAGACGCCTTTTGAGACTCGGCGGATCGACGTTGATTGTAAATGTATGTGACAAGAAAAGAAGTCTTTGTGTTTCTTATTGCAGGATTTCTCAAGCCTTCCGAGTTTACTCTTTTGGTCTCATGCTACAAAATAGTGAAGGATTCGGATGGAAAGTTCAATCTTGTTAAAATTCTATTCTTGTGTATCTGGTATAGAAGAACATACAGATGAAATGAAGCACTTTGGGAAGAATTCCCCTCTCGAGCTCAAAAACTTCTCATTAGAAACTTTGAAGAAGTTAAACTTGCCAAGTGTAATTAGAGAATGACAATCCAATTAACTGGAATATTTGACCTCGTTCAATCACTAATTAAATTCCTAAGTTCATAATAGACCATTGTATTTTAAATTCAATATGTAATAAAAAAAGGATTTAAATTTCACTAATAAAATTTCATTTGCCCCACTTGATCTGCCTAATTGTATTTGTTTATTCAGCATTGAAAAAATTGTTAATTTTTAGAACTTTTACCCACAAATTCCTCTAAACTGATTAACTGATTACACTTTTTGTGGTTTGTATAATCTTAAAATATCCATTTAGGACGCATATTTATGACCGTGATTAAAATATTTACCACCCTTTGCCCTTTTATATTTAATAAATTGAGGTCGCAATTGATTTTTAGACACTTAAAAATAAAATAATGCATTTTTAATGAGATCCCTTGTTAAATATTCGTTTCAAAAAATATTTAACTTTGATTTTATTTCAATATTATTAATTAATAGTAATGTATTGAACACTCAGGATTTTTAATCCTATTTTGAATGACATGATGAACTTAAATATCTTTGAACTATATATTTTTCTTCATGAATTAAAAATGCAAAGGAGAGAAACGAGAACAAAAGCATAAAGAGAAAGTTGAATCAAAAGTTTTTAAATGAGCCTCGCATGAGCATACCTTTATTAACTCGTAGATCATTCATTCAAAGAGTGACAGTGGTGCGTTAAATGATTAGGGTGAGTTATAAAATAAACGGATTGTGCCTAGGAAAAGACTATTAGTTATTAACCTTTTGTTTGCGTGAACAAAAGAGGTTAAATGAGGGACAGGAGATCCATTAGGAGCTGTGTAGGAGTTCGGAAACGATGAGTTTTTCCGGCAACAGAGCAGAGCGAACCCCAATGTGCCAGGAGTGGAGAGTGTAATGAACAAACGAGATGGACTCTTCTTTCCACCTCTCTGGATCTCTTCTTCGGATCGGATTACGCGAGATTTGAGTGAGCTCTGCTTGTGTGACTCTCACAGTCGCTCTTCCCACATTCCCTCGTCAGTTGGATTAATCGAGGCTTGAAAACATAACGCCCTTTGTCCCTTTCATTCCTCCCCTTCTCATCTAAAAGAAAAAGATAAACTTCATATTTCCTCTTTGCTTTATCGGATACAGTGAGGAGATTCCCCATTAGAGCATCTTTTGTAATAAGACGAGGGAGAGAAAGAGTCAGATAATATTGTTTCACAAATTAAGCAAAAGGCACACAAGCGTTTTAGCTTATTTGGTGCTTGAAGTTGCTTAAATTCAGGAATCCATTTGATTCTAACATTGTACAAAGCTTGAGCATACATACATGGGTATGATCAAATTGTGTGATAGTGGAGGGGAATTGGAAGGATGTAAAGTAGTAAACTGGGACTCATCGACCAAACCCGAAGAGCCTCGATTATCATTATGAGAAAGAAGTGAAGCCGTGACTTGACATGTGTGTATCCGACTTTCAACTCCTCGGAACAGGGCATCATGAGTCGGTGTGAAGCCGCCATCCGAACCGCTTACCTCACCCCTAAGCTCTGCATCAATTATGGAGGAGACTTCAGGTGTCACTCAGTCTCCCTTGAGATCAAAGTGATAGTCTCATCTAGACCAAAATCACGAGTTCGGAGAAGTAATGGGGAAACCATCAAGAATCTGCCTACGAGTCATTCATTCTAAGGTTTCCCCAGCAGGGTCTTTAAAGAACTTCCCAAGTGACAAGTGTGCATTAGGAATGTACAGCTTGTAAATTCAATGTGTTTTCATTATTTCTCAATTTCGCTCAAAGTTGTGTATGAGCCGACTTGTTCTTTCAATAATCCAAATATTATCATGTTCGCG
The DNA here is from genome assembly GCA_009869795.1 of Neelides sp. FZ-2019. Lineage (NCBI taxonomy): Eukaryota > Metazoa > Arthropoda > Collembola > Neelipleona > Neelidae > Neelides > Neelides sp. FZ-2019. The sequence goes on along the minus strand of VJMY01000438.1, from coordinate 59,077 downwards.
AAACTGATCAATCTGAAGAAGTTTTTATATTGAAAATGAAGGAAAGGTGAGTACGGATTTATATTTATAAAATATAACGAATATGTAGATTCTAATGAATGCCTCATATTATTTACAATTGACGTAATGTTACACACGTGGAGAACCTTCGTTGAATGATTTTTAGATGCGAAATAATCAGTTGAATATAGGATGAATGCAAAATAAAAAAATTGTTTAAAGTGCATGAAAGGTTTTTTTCCCGAGAGAAAAGTATTGTCTATCTTCTAATGGAAAGACATACATAAAACTCTATATTTTTGCAAAGCATTAAGTCAAGCGTCATAAAGTTCTACATGCAATGCAAATCCTGACATTCATAAATATTTATTTTGGGTTAATCAAAACTTTTCGTTTTGAAAATGAAGAGAGAACTTTCATACAACAACAACTTGATATAGGTAATACAATATAGTCAACTAAAACTAGACAAAGTTCTCGATTCTATACCTTAAGTATGCATGAGTAATATTTATATTATTTAATATATCCAAAAATGTAACTACAAAACTTGTAATGAATAAATAAATTTTCATAACGCCCAATTATGAGAAAGCATAGGATGGAATACATTCGAGAGTATTGGAGATTGATGCTTAGGTAATAAAGTATTTATATGAACTCAATCATGAATTAATTTTTAAGGCATTTTCCAACTATTTTCAACACTTATTTTTACTACAAAACTTCCGTTCTTTCACACAGGAATTTAGAACTTCTAGAGTTTTATTAAGGAAATTAACTTTTGATGCGTGATTTCATGAAATTTGCTCAATGAATTAGATTTAGTCTTTAACAGTATCATTTTAATCACTCCAAACCCCAACTCACCGTGAATATTCTGACGACTAATTACATACACAAATTGAATTACTTTTAAGGGTTTACTTTTGAGTTGGCTTTTTTAAGTATGAAATAAATAAAAATTAAATCTAAAAGTAGAAATATCAAATATCCATTTTGACTTTAAGCATTGAGAAAAATCAACTTTTCCCTTATTTCATTTTCTACTGAAGAAATAATTATATTCATATACATAACTATAGGGAGAGTTTTGTTCATTGAGATTGATGAAACTTTATGGAATTTTAATGGTTTAAAGTATTTATTTAAACACTAAGTTGTGTGCTAAATGAAATAAAATTATTAAAGTATTGAGTTCTCAAATGATACTTTGAACAATTTTTCTAGAATTTTAGGGTCTTCCCAAAATTCATCCTAATGTGTTTTGCGTTAGGTGATAAAATAATTAAAATAGACAAATAGGTTAAGTAGTCGAAAAAACGTAGTGTAAAAACAAGACAAGATCTGATTTTGTCTCTTGTAAATAAAAGATTTATAGAGATATCTGTAATTCAATATTAATTATATTAACTATATAAAGTCAACAATTTCATTAGTGAGGTTCTAATTGAAAGATAGCTTTTCAAATCTTTAAAATTCAGCCTTATTAAATAATGATTTATATGAAATTGCAATACAAGATTATGGCATTAATTAACAGACGCTTCCACAATTGAAGCGAACATCCCTGCATTAATTTCAAATTTGAACGTGTTGGAGAATTGAAACTGCCTAAACAATCGAGTCGAATGTTTCAGTAAACTGGGATTTAGAATAAAACTCCCGAACTATTCAGCCTCACTATATGAAAGAAAATAGTCGATTCTCATTAAAGGAAGTGGAAAGTAAAGTGTGATAACAAGCGGGTTTTATCCTTTTAGGTTGAGAATTATGGAATAATTCCTTTGATAAATCGCTGTTTAATAGAGAAAATTTTAATTCACGAATGATTGATTATTTTCGCCTACTTCAATAAAATAACATAAAGTCTCATTTCTCCTCAAAGTTTATCAAGAATAATGAAACAGAATAAGCAAAAAACTTTCATATACATAAAGATTCATATACTCCTAAGCTTCTATTAAGCAACGTTCATATGAAAGTCATTGAAGAATGTAGAGACATATAGAAAAGACTAGCGGATGACAAAAGTGAGACTACGGGATATTCGTGGAGACGTGGAGATAGTGTGAGGAAGTGGGAGAGACGTTCGATCAAGGATTTTTCGTAGTGAGGAGGAGAGAAGAGGAGAGAGATGTTCATTGTGCCTCATCTCGAGGAAACGACAACAATGGGGAGGAAGGGTATTTTGTCTTGTGAGATTCTTCTCCCCTTTGGGAGACCAAGACGTGGTCCCCACCTGCCTCAGGTGGTAATCACCTTGACTCCTTACGCTCCTTCTCTTCAGTTACGTGAGGGGCAGTTGGAGGAGAGGAGGCTCGCCGCCAACCTCCTAGACTCACATCCTCCACTTGTTGGACTCCCGATTCCCACAATGAAACTCCTTCCTGGTGAAGTGAAAACGTGTTACGTGATTTTGAAGGTTCCTTGAAAAACAAAGACATTTTCATCCTCCGGGCTGGTGAGAGACTTAAAATTTGCAAATTTAATAAATATTTTTGCAATGTCAAATAATTTTATAAGCCAAGGATAAAATAAAGAGACGTATCATATTTAAATAATAAGTTATTCTTTTGTATCATTAAAATCTTCATTGGTGAGAATTTGTTTGATGAAATTTATGATTCAATAATAAGATTTCTTTTTGACAAGACCTTGTCAAAAAATTTGATTTTTTTCAATTTCTGACAACTTAATTAAAATGAGTGAATATGTACAGATTATGCAAAATTACTTGAGATATGGTTCTACAAGAGCATGCATGATGCATGATTTGGATTTATGGAAGAGTTCAATGAGTATAACTGCCATGTCTATAAAGTCTATAGACTGAATATCTTTTGGTCAAGTATTTTACTTTGTTTAAGAAATAAAAAAGAGAAAAGGATTTTAATGTAATGAACCATTGGATTCCAGGAATTTGTGAATGTTTCATTATAAGCTGAAGCCATTGAAATGATGAGGAACGTCGTAGTGAGTAATGGTTCCTCTGAGAATCTCTCCTCGACCATCATTTGTAGCAGAGAGATCAAAGATGTGATCCAAGTTGAGAAAATAAAAGGGATCCTATTTTCATGGTCTGATTCTTCCCTCTTTATGATTCACGATTCGCTCACTCTCCTATCTTCTCCATAGAGTATTTTCACAAGATCGCGAACTCCGAATTTAAGTGGCTACTCCAAAGATTTCGTTTCTATCTTCATGAGACTAATAACTACATAAGAGGTTTCTTCGCAATCCGCAAATTACTTCCAACCACTTCTCTCAAATCTATGTTCTTCCTCATTGCACTAATTACTGTAATTACTAATTATACGGACACCGACAACATAATTCCTTTCATTTATAATGCCCATTCCAAAATTCTAATATCATTTTGATATACATATTGTGGCATGACGAATATTATGTCAATCAGAGATATGGCCCAATTCTAAATGCAATGTGAGCATATAATTTATACAAGAACGTGAATCATTTTAATGAATAAATATTGAAATACATTTCGAATACATGAAATAAACATCAAGATTCTCATTTTATGTTCAAAAGATTCAAAACTAAATTATTAAGCTTCTTTTGATCATTTGAAATGTAGATTTTAATCAAAATCAAAGTTAATATTTAGTCTCTAAATAATAATAATTTCAATACGTGGAGTTACTTGTTTAAGATAGCGAGGAGAATAAACGGTAATTAATTGTACTAATGATTAATTTTAGTCACAGATGGAAATGTCATTGTACTCTTTTTATTTTTCAAGCGTGTAAACGTAAAACTTTATATTATATTCTGTTATATCAAGATAAGTATATCAATGTTGTTACTCGAGCATTAAATGCAAAGCTGTGCATCCAGCCATATGCAATAAAAGGACAATTAATGGTATTCTAGTAAGGAGTATAATTACCTGCAATCTGCACAAATCCCCTATTCTTAACAATGCTTTTATGAATCTCACTTCCTTCTTAAGCCTACTCCCTTTGACTTTCCTTAGAATTTGAATTGAAATTGGGCAATAAGGTAGTACTTACAATTAGTACTTAGGGATTAAAGTTTGGAATTGAGTGCATGTATGTACATTTCTTAGAAAACTAGAGGAAATTGAGTTTTGTATAGATTAGTTAAGAACGAAGCGTTACATGGTTCCATTGTGACTTAAAAGATAATAAAATATTAATGATAAGTTGAGGGTCGAGTGTGTAAAAAGGATGGGAAGGTATGAGTAAGGCATAAGTGCACAAAGAGCATTAAATAGAATGCCAAAATCTTAATGGATATCCGGAATGAAGAATTGAAATGTCTGTATGGGTGAGGAGTGAAAATTGGATTTCTTTGAAGACGTAAAAATGAATTGATCGGTCTTCATCTCATCATATTCTTTTTAAGTTGAGACATCAAAAGAGATTTGTGTTCATTCCACTGAATTCATATCATCTTTTCTTTTTTAGACTAATGCGATATCTCCTCTTTTATTCCTTTTTATCTCTTTTCCCTCACAAAAGAGGTGAAAAGGAACGTAACTTATTGATTTTAATATTGGAAAATCTCGATAATATTGTTTGCCTAATGCCATGCATATTGACCTTTTCGTCTCAAATACTTTGAGTGAAAGTCACAGCCTTGGGAAATCGGATACAGGGATACTTTGACTGGCTTACACAGACTCCCTACCTACTTACCAAACGAGGATGAATTGTTATAGAAAATGAATGGGGGCTTACACAAATACATTTGAAGTAATTGATTAAGCCTCTTTCGTGATTTTACAAATGCTAACAATCTCCTTTGCCCAATTCTTCATACGTGGTTAAGCCACAGGATGGTTTATTTACAGTGCTGTGCATTTCAAAGCTTTTCGCGGATTGGCCAACGTCTGTCGTCACTCTCTTGCTCTCCTTTTTTAAATTTTAAATATCTATCTCACTTGACCGTCTTACACATGTAGACACATACTTTCAAAGTAGACTTATCAGGTTTTACACACAAATGAACACTCTTTGAATTATGCTCGTAAAACAAGAAGTGAAGAGAAAGGTGAGCGGAGAAATTTAAGTTCGAGTTTGGAAACAAGTCTAAGAAAAAAATGCTAATTTGCGGTATTCAGCACACAACGGTAGCTTCCTTATAACTCATATCTCAAATATAAGTAGAACCATTTTAGCCGCTTACAATTTGCAATTAAACTCTCCAATTTCTCTTCAAATGAACAAGAGAACTTGACAATAATTCGGAATACTTGTTTGCACTCATAAGACAAATTGTTTAAAATATCCCTAATAAACCCATTAGCCAAGCCAGATAAGTATTAAGAATTATCACTGAAAACTAATTAGGCTTTGAACACTCGACATAAATAACCTAAGCTTAATCAAAGGATTACAAATAGAATAATAAACGCGACACAATAAGAAAACTTAGGGGAAATGTCTGAGTGGTTGAAGGTAATTTGAATAGTTTGAATAATTAAGGGAATATTTACTATAAAGGTAGTAATTTAACTTGAGGTGGATTCTCCTCATGAATGGTTGAAAATGAAACCGAAATTAATTCATGGCCTTTCTCAAAACTTTCCTTAGAAGAGGGGACTACCAAGGAATTCTATAAATATGAGTTTAAGGCAAAGTTTGAAAGGAGACGAAGAGGCTCTTCGGCCTTCCTTTAAGGTCAAGACAAGTCAAACAATCGATTTTCCCTTTTGAGAGCCTATTAAACCTCTCTTGGTGTGCATTGTCTTTCTAATGTCACTGGGCATTACTTAATGCCATAAGACATCTTATAATGGGAATTCTCACAAGGGTAGTGGAGCAATTAAAATGATTCACAAGGATGGGAAATAAGGCAATTTGACCAATAACTTTAACTACTTGGGTTTCTGAACAACCTGCACCTTCACAGTCTTTTTCTCACTTTGCTCTATACAAAAGCCTTTTCCTTTCTTTCTTGTTTTTCAACATTACAATTTGTTTTTAACTCAAGTTATTATATTTATTTTAGTTATAAGGTTTTATTTTATTAAAATGATTCTTCTATACATAATGACGCCCCACACTTTTATGTTTTTAATTGGAAGGAATTCTCCAAATATAAAAAAATTTCTTAATAAAGTTTATTAACTTTAATAATTTGAAGAACAAGTGCAAGTTCTTGAAGGAATGATTGTCTGAAAAGTTTTTTATTTCTAAAATTCCTACTGGATTACGTGTATACTCTAGATGTCCAGTAGTAAATGAGAGATCATTGACTTCAGAACTTGGAGTAATTTTTCTTTAATGCCTGCGAATGTTAAGAATCATGATTTCGAGGTGAGTCGTCAAAGAATCACCGAGGCTTTGAAGAGTTCTTTGCCCAATTCTCATTGTAAAAGGGCAGGAGATTAGGAAGAAGATAAAAAATTGTGAGAGTTTGTTTTTTTGCCAATCCTGTGGTCCTGTCTAATGAAAAGATTGCGAGGAATCTCGCGTGAAAAATGAAGAGCTTCGGAAAACCATCCACGGTATCATATATGAAGGAAATGGAGGGGATTTTTGTTCGTTTTCACTTGGGTCAAGGTTGCTCTTCTTCCTGGCTCCTCCACAGATTGAGAACTCGAAAGACGAGTCGATAAGCCAGGAATCCCACTTTGTTTACATCCAGACAACCTCTCCAGTTCAATTCTCGTTCCTTGGCTCGCCAGCAACGTCCCCAAAATTCCTGTTCCTTCCTCAAGGAGCTATCACATCCCGAGAGACGACTCTCCAATACTCACGACAGAGAAACATTCTCCCCGAGGTCATGTTGTTGAACTCAACCTGCTTCTCATTTCTTTGCTCAATCAACAGCCTTCAATCTCGGGGACGAACAGGCGGCGGTCAGTTCGCTTTCTGTACACTCAGATACGTGTAATTCAATTCACCTCTACTTCCACTCGGAAGAAGGAAATTTCATTATCATGTAGGTATGATCTCCGCTGCCCGACACTCGAACATTGAACTGCAGGAGAGAATGTATGTCTGAAGACGGCAGATTTTTCCATTCATCCTCCCATTGTACCGTTCTCGCAAGCCCTCCTCGTGGAGATCAAAGGAAGGCTAATTTAAGCATCGCCATTTTAAATTCATCTTATTCTCACATTTCATTCAAGTACGACGGAATAATGTTCCCCACTTATTCCTGGGGCGTTATTCAGATCCCTCATGTAGAGTTTTCATGTTTTAAAAATATGTTTATTATCTATTCCAAGTAATGTGAACCTATAAAATGTTTATGGTTCTGAATTACTGGGAATAAAGGAAATAATAGTTCTTGTAAAGATGTCCAATTTGAACATAGAACTTAAAATTATATGAGTATAAAGTTGAATGCCATATGTAAAATGCACGTGAAAATTTATGTGCTTCGAATCGAATCATTAGCATATGGAGCTATATATTTTTATAATATTTATACTTTTAAAACTCATTATTATAATTTAATAAATGTATTAGCAAGTCTTTCATTTATTTGATTCATTTCTACTCTTTTAAAACAACAATGAAAGTTTTGAAATTTGCAAGTTAAAAAACTGCAAAATTGAGTATAAAAAAGGCAAGTTTTAAGTGAAGACTGTGAAGTTAAAATATTCTCCAATATTAGTTTTCAATCTCTACATTAAAATTCTTTCCCCGACTTGAATAATCAGTCCTAAACGAGTCGGTATTTCTCACGGAAAAAACTTAGTTTTTTCTCCCTCTAAATGGATCTTTGGCTATGAGAAGAAAATTATGGACGAAGACTTTGATAAGTATTCGAGCAATTTAATGGAAGAAGTAGGAAGTTTGAGCTTTTGGCAAGAATTCTTTCTTGTCTCAGACATTCGCCTGTAGGAGAAGGACCTCATTGCTCACGCTTTTTTAACTCCATTGAAAAATGAAATGAACGGAACATGTCAGAGCTCTCGCTTTCTGGCGCAGTCCTACAAACAGAGAATAATGCAATAGAAATGTAAATCGCGGACAACATTTATACATTGAAGATGAATGATGTGAGAAACAGAGGATGTGAAGGTCAGTATATTTCATACGCCTCATTTGCTCATCCCTCACCTCATGCAGGGAAACCCTTGAAGAGAATTCCACTGGTTGTGTTGGAGAAAAAGAAACAAGGCGTCGTTTATTGTCATTTTGGGGTTCATACCGAGCACACGAAGAAAACTTCACTTGACTCCCCCTCTATGTATTTTACTAACAATAAACCTTAATATAAGTTTATCTCTATTACGTAAACAGACTTTTCCTTTTACCTTTTCTCATAATTCTTATACCAAGATACTCATCTTCTTCTCCTAGGATGAGCCAACTCGGGGAGCTTAACATTGCTCAAGGGGATTTCACGCTCTTTGAAAGAAAAATGTAAAGCTGCAAACCAAATTCTCATTTGCAGATATATTTGGCAATTACGCAGAGACTCAGTGAAATGACAAAAGTCAAAATGATTATATAGGAATTTCTAAGGACATCAATTCCCAACTTAACTGCACATTATTTTTCAAAGACGTGACGTCAAATACAAACATTTACTTGCTAGATGAAGATGTGTAGTTTTTACGTATGGAAATAGGAACAATGTGTAAGCGACCAAGACCAATTATTTGACAATCACGTTTATCAATAACTTCTCTAGCCTCGTACAGTACTTGTAATAATAATAATATTCCAAGTACACGGGTGCTAATATAGCGAGAAATATTATTAAGGTTTCGTCACGTTTTTGACGCCTTCGTTCGCTTGCCTTACCTCATTTAAAAAAGGTTTGTACATATGAAAGAAATTTCTCATTCATTCTCCTTGAGAGAGAAGCTCTGCTTCTACTTACTAATTGTAAGTAGTTCCACTAGTGTATAGTTATACACTTCAACCCACACGCAATTTATTTTTTTCTATTCTAGGCCCTGGATTATGATTATGATGTCATTAACGATTGTGAACTTTTCTTGTGAATCAATAAAAGATAAAAGTACGCTAATGGTAATCGTGAAGATGATTCGTGAATTCGTGTGAGTCATTAAGAACTCGTAGCCCATTTATAATGAACTTGAGTTTAAAGCCACATATATATATTTTATTGGAAAATTTGCATGTTTATTCTCTGCAAAAAGTATTGTTACAAATAATATGAAGGGAGAAAATATCACAGAAAGCTGTGGTTTATTGAAATAAAAAAATAATTTATATTATGCCAATCTCAAAATAAAATATATATAAGTAGGACAAAAATTGCATATGTTAAAATTATTAAAAAGGAATAATAATTTACATTGGAAAACGGATTTAAAATAACTAATAAATAAGTCAATAAAATAATTTTCATTTTTACAATTATTGAGTCTTAAAAATGAGTAAATTAGATTTTTAACCAGGAATAAATGCTATTCATAAAATAAAAGTGTTAAGATGTATACTCAAAACGTGAATGTAAATGTAATAAAAGTACAACAATAAGCTAAGATGATCTAAATGTTTTAGTAACGGTGAGCGGACGGAAGGAGAATGATGGGACGTCACTGGCTTTTCCGAGTGAGCATTGGAGCGAATCTCCTCGTCCTCGTCTACTTGGCCCTTTACTCCAACTACACGTCTTATCCAACCTCCTCTTCTCCAGCATTGGAAGTGAGCAGCAGCACGAGTAACAACGACCCGCCACCTGAATCCTCGAACCCCATTCAATCCCCCATCATTACCCGAGGAGACGAGGAGCGAAACCAACAAGTCATAGTTCATCAAGCAAATCCTGACCCTGAATCACCTGACCCTCTTGACCCAGCAGTGGCCGAAGACTTTGTGGATCTCCAAAGGAGAGACAAAGTTGAGAAGAGCTTCCTTTGTGACGACGTCGACCCGCGGCCGCACTACGGCCAACGGGGTCCTTTCTGGGTCTTGTACAACTACGTGAAAGGAGAGAAAAAGTTTGCTTGTGACGAGTCAATCACTTACACAACTCACGCAGACTTTACATTTTTGGATAATTTAGTCCCACTGCTGGAGCGGTGGCAAGGCCCCTTGTCTCTCACCCTTTATTGCCCCGGAACGGATTTCAATGAGACCGTTCATCGGATTGTGTATCTTCGAGAGTGCAGTGGTCCCCTTGTTCGTGACTTTGTCACTTTTCATCTCTTCTTCGACCATAAAAATATTCCTAAGCAAAAGATTCCCTCGACGCTCTCAGATGCCCGGGTGAACTGCAGCGACCCACCGAAATTCGGAGAAAAATTGCCCACGTACAAGAAAATCAAGAAGCTCCCATACCCGGTCAACGTGGCACGAAACGTGGCTCGCGAAATGGCCACGACCCACTATATCCTCCCATCGGATATTGAATTATACCCAAACCCGAATCTCATCCCAGACTTCCTTGACATGCTCAAGCGGAACGAGAGCGAGAGTCAGAGCAAAAACCCTAAAGTCTATGTCCTCTCGATCTTTGAAGTGGAGGGGAACGTCTCACGACTCCCGGTAGATAAAAGAGACCTCGTTCAGATGTTGAGGAACAAATCGGCCATTCCATTCCACAAGTACATTTGCCCAAACTGCCACCGGATCCCCAAGGCGGCTGAGTGGATTTCAGCAAATTTCACTCCGGGAATGAGAGTTTTTCACATCGGCAAGCGTTATGATCCGTACCATCATTGGGAGCCGATCTTCATTGGAACCAAGTTGGACCCAATGTAAGATCATATTGAGTCTAATGTCTCTTCTTTTCAAACTTACCATTTATCATCGTTGAGAATATTCCGGCCTATTCACATCAATCATAACCATTAAGGCTAGATGATCGAAAAGGGGAAGTTGGTCTAATAGCCCGTCGTTCTCTCTTTTTCAGGTACGATGAGAGACTGACATGGGAAGGGCGGAGTGATAAAATGACACAGGTGAGGTTGTCAAACTAATTCCCATGTTATACTCCTATGTTTCTTACAACTTAATTTGAACCTTCCAACTTTCATTTTCAATGATCTATATTGGGAGGCCTAAAGGGCTGGGTCTAAATGGAACTCCTATCTTTCATTTCCTATCCTCTGATCTTTGATATGGGTTATAAAGTCAATGGTAATAAACAGACTAATTATCATTCCTCTTCTATTTCATTGCTAAAATTCTTCCTCTACGTTTTATGACTCTAACAATAATGATGAGAGTCATTGATCAGAACATACTGATAAATGACTTTATTCCATAGCATTTTATTTCTCTTCGTATTATCTTGTTAAAGTTGTTTGGGAAAAAGTTCCATTCGATCCAAAGGGTTTGCTCTTATCGTAAAGAACAGGAATGGTAATTGGCATGAAGAGTTTCCCCTGTCGAGTTTGGTTGGGGCTTTTGGGTCGATGAGGTTATGAATTTAATAAGTCAATTTTTCCAGGGCTACACACTATGTGTTCTGGACTACGAGTTTCAAATCCTCGACAACGCCTTCTTGATCCATCGGCCGGGGATCAAGAGGAAGCCGAGTCCCATGAATCCCGCCGTTTCCAGGCAGAACACAATCATTAAAAGAACGATCTTACCAGAACTGAAACTCCTCTACGGAACAAAACCTGGATGCTACGTATAAGATTATCATTTTATATTTTTCAATGCGTTTAATTCAACATTACATAAGGAGACTGTCAGCATCAAAGATGTGTAAAATGAAACTCGTTAGTTCGCCTTTACCTGATCACTGCTCAATATCTTTTAATGTTTGTGTTAATACATTCAAGTATTTGTACAACGCTCTGATTTGTGTATTCCTCATAATTATGAATTTGATTGGAGAATCTTTAACTAATTAATTATTTTTAAACCTAATAAAATATGATGCCTATATTGAATATCAGTATATGCGTAATGTTCAAGAAATTATCAAGTTCCCTCCAACACGGATATATTAAGCAAAATAATTACCTGTATTACTTTTCTATACATATTAATTTATCAGTCAAGAGAGAACCAATTGATTGAAATTATTTAAATTGACAAGCCAAAATGAACAAACAAATCCATCCAGCAACGATTTTCTTATAAGTAAGCGGTGAATCATAAAATACATGATTTCTGTGATAATCTCATAGTTTTAGCGTAACACTAATTTAGGATTCTCAAGTTAATTAAATAATGTACCTATTACCAATCTATTATGTGGCGTTACGAGGAGATGTGATTGAAATCTCGGTTAGTTATGTGGGGAATTGTCATTCATATAGCTTTTTTTTTTACTTTATTCGCAATTTGCAAAGACTTAAAAATTATGTAGTTATTAAGTTAATTTAAGTATATTTGCTGTTTGTTGAATAATAATGATATTAAAACTTATTGTAATAGATGTTAAGTAATTATTCTTTTATACAGTTGTGACAAATAAATACTTTTTACATGTTATAATAGTTTTCAAAAAAACAATAAATATTTGTGGGGGCTTTATGAAAAATAGCTTGTTGATTTCAAACGACGATTATGATTCACAGTTTGTAAATAATAGTTTGTTGGAGAGTATCGACAGAATAAAAGATTTAAAATAATTAATTTCATACCTTTTTCATTCTTCATTTTTCATTCACAAAATATTTGTATTCACTGTAGCACAATACGGATAAAAATAAATAGTAAAAGTATAGGTTAAATTAAAAATTCACAATTTAGGTACTTTAACGTATAAATTGACATTGATTCATTTTACGTATATAAATATACTTCATTCTCTTTAAACAAATTAGATCATTTGATCTGTCACATAAATATAGCATGCTACAGGCTCCGTATATAAAGTTTAAGACTAAAAACGCACAATAAATTACATAATTAAAAACTTAAATTCCATTATTAAAACAGTCACCATTTATAAACTTAACAATGAATGTAATTTAACTATAAATATAACTTAACAATGAATGTAATTTAACTAATATGAAATAAATGACTACAGTTAGATGAATCAAAATGAAAATAAATAATGATTTCATATTACAGCTTGGATGGCATGGCTTGAAGAGCAACTTTCTGCATATCAAGGAGAGTTTGTTGCAGAGCGAGTTTGAATTCATCTGCGCTTGTATCAGGACTGGAGTTGAAAGCTGAGATCCCAAAGCTCATCTGATTCTTTTGAGGATTGTAGCAGCAGCCATAGCCATCAGGCACAACGGGGCCAAAGCACATGAATGCTTCATAAGCAGAAGGTACCTAAAAACATTTAATCCTCAAAGTTGAATGTTTAGCTTAAAAAATGTTTGAGTTTTGAACAAAATTGGCTAATTAAAAAGGAAATTCTTACTTGGCTCGTTGAAACTCTGAAATGCGATGAATGATTATATGCAAAATCTAAGAATAACTCAGGTAGATCCATTCCAGCTTCAAGAGCGCTTTTTTTGAGACCGAGCAAATGCCGATCAACGCCTAGTCCTTGTACCGCTTGTGCAGCATAATTTTTATGACCGTCAATGGCATTCTTCATCAGTTTGAATTTTTCTTGAGGAGATACTTTGTCGTCAATAAGATTTTTGGCAAAATCAAAAGATTCAATCGAACATGAGCGAATTGTTTCAGTTCTGCCAGCAAAAAACATTCGAGTTGAAGCGGATTCATAATGAGCAGCTGGAATCCCATGCATTCTTCATGAAAAATAAATATATTATATAAGAATTATTTATAAATTGACTGATCTATAATTTATCATACAAAATACAAAATCTAAATAATATTGACCAAATTATATTAAAAACCTAAAAAATGCTGATTGAATGGCCGTTTGAATGTAACTGTCTGGAGATAACTTGCAGGTCTTAATAAAATCTTTACCATACTTAAGAAAAGTGAAACTTGCCATGCTTAAGTCGTCGGTGAGCCTGAAAGAAATAAAATGTTGATTTTGTACAAAAATAGTACTATTTTATTATAAAAGTTTAATTAAATTCGAATTTTAAAATAAATAAGATCAAAATCTCTTATTTAATTGTAACTTACGAATCAAGGTGATCTTTTGCTTCAGAGATAATTTGAGCCATTTTGTCATTAATATTGAAATGGAGTTTACGAGGTGGAAACTTGGGAGGAGCAGTGTTCTCATTTCCCAAAAGTGGTCCTAGTCTTGGTAAGTTGTCAATGATGTAATCCATGAGATTGGCAATGGGTGGTCCTTCGGCTGGACTATGCTCGTATGTCAGCCCACATTCGCCTTCAGAACCAACAATGAATTGAATAGTTTTGTCAAACCAACGATTTCCAGAATTCGTCTTATTTCCGTGAATCATTTGAAGGGCTGCCACCGTTTGCTTTTCACTTTTCTTTACATCTTCGACGCCACCGCCAATTGTCGGAATCTTAGTTTTTTCATAAGGACGATTAGGTCTATCAATTGCGACAAGAAACAAGGACTCTTGAATGTCTTTCATTGAGGCTGCATTTGTTGAGTCTTTATGTAATTTCTCATAAGCTTGACCCCAAGTATTGCGGTTTTCCGACGTGAGAATTCCAATTGGAGGTCCACTCAATCCATTCGTTGATTCCACGACAAATCGCAATTGGCAATAGATCTCGTTGATATTTAATGGTGTTCCATTTTGATCAGCAACATCAACTCTGTAGAAATAATTCTTATATGCGACAATTATGTGGCGACTTTGAGGATAATAAAAAAGTTCATCCTTCGTTCTTCCTATATTACAAAAAATTATATCTTGATTTAATTTATTAATTTCCTTTTTGAAAAATGTATTTAAAGAACCAGGAATTACATCACCAAAACCATCATTCATCATCTGTCATCTACTATGTGAAAAATTATTTTATTTAATAAAATAATCATTAATTAAAAAATTTGGACTTTTGAACCTGGATTTCTATTTGTTCCAAGAATTTTGTTGTATTGTGACATATCCAGTGGAAATTTCCCCATCATATCAGGTCTAATGGTTCCATTGTCAATAGATGATTTGTACTCTAATGTGGCGTAAATAACTTTTGCCGCATAGCTGAGCTGATCTGCGGTTTTCTTGAAGTTCTCGAGAGGAAACACAAGGCCAGGACTTGAATAAACGACAACAGGCCAGCGATATTCCAAATAAGCAGAATTCAACCACCAGTCAGCTAACTGTCAAGATTTTAAAACATAAAATACTAGAATAATTTATAAATATAAATATTTAAATTAAAAAGGTTTTTAATAATATATGATTTCTCAATTAGATGTTATTAACCCAATTTTCCGTTTTTGAAGCTCGTTCTTCTAAGAGTTTCTGTAATTTAGATCCAATTCCACCTTCAAAGTCTTTGACTATCCTTGTTGTTCGATAAAATTCTTCATTTGTCAATAGTGGGCGAACAGTACTATAAATTACAATTAATAAGTATAAATAGCTTGTCTTTGTTGTATTTCATCTTAAAATAGAGATATGAAGTTACCGAAGATATTTCCTCAATGTTTCATTTAGAGTTGGAACTGGGAGTTTGGGAAGCTCAACACTTTTTCTTTCATGAGGAATTCCTTGTTCAAGAGGCTTTGACGACATCATCCTCGAAGAAATGCTTAGAAGTGAACGAGATGAAGGTGTCTTTTGAATTAATGGACCCATGGCCATTTGCCGTGTTGAGGACAATAATACACTCATGTTTCTTCCTTATCAATCCGTTTGGACTCTAGAAAAATAATATCAACATTATGTCTGGTTCAATCATTACTTATTATCTGGCTAATTGTTTGATAGCGATATTATATTATAAACATTCATCTGAAAGTGACACCGTTTACGGTAATTCAGATAATATACATAAAATGCATCCGGGAATAGGGGCCAATATAGTTCACTGGTTCAATATTTCCAATATAACGAACTATAACTATTAAATTATACAAGCACAACTAAAATTGATATGCAATGTTATATATTGTATCACTTACCAAAACTTGTCGTTCAAAATAAACAATAAAGTTAAAATGGATTTGAACAACACTTTACAAGATAATTGAGAATAAGGAAAGGGAAAAATTGACAAATTCCGAGATCAAAGTCTATGAAAAGTTGAATTGTTCCAAAACCTGCGATTCTTCCTCTCGTTTTTAAAGCCCTTGAAGTTCAAGATAATAATTAAGAATAAAAAGATGTTAAATGTTAAAGAATAAATTGCTTAATTAAAAGGTGTTCAAATTAAGGACTTTTTATATGGAATAGCTATTTACTTGTAAAAACAACTAATTTGCACTGTTGTGCACATAAACGTTAAAAAGATAATCTAAATATTGATCAAATAATTAAATAATTTGGATAAAATAGGATTTTAATTATCGGATTTGGGTAAGCTAAATTAAATTTAAAATACTTATCAATTAGTTAATAATATTACCTTATTTAAAAAGCAAAGTTCGTAATATTTGTTTATGAATAATAAATAATTGATCCAATCTTTTAAATTGTTGATGGATTCTCTACAACCTGGTATATCTTATTCCATACACCTATTTTTCATATAGGTTTCCATTGCAAATAACAATGGATTTGGAGTCCCTTCAAGATGAAGCTAATTCATCAATTGAAGAGAAATATGAAGAAATTAAGATACAGGATCTTCCTGACGAAATCCTAGAAAACATTTTCTCACGATTGTCTCCCTACACTGATTTAGAAGCCCTCAAGAAAGTTACCAAACGCTTCAACATCATTGTTCAGAGTTCGTTTTTCACAATTTTTCTATTTAAAACTTACAAATACAGATTTTCAAAACTTTAAAAATATTTCTAAAAGGATGAATTAAATTTTTTTAGAAGTTGTATCGAGCTTGAAAACGAATTTTGAACAATCTATTCGAGATGGAAGGTTACAATGCGAAATGTTTTCTCCAACGTACAATGAGTCAGGGAAGGTCGTTGGATCCTGGATCTCAGAAAGATTTGGCCATATGTGCTGCTATTATGGTATGAAAATGAAATATTTTTTATTTATTAAAAAGAAAAATTGTTCTTAAAGTAAATTACCTTCCTTGTTTTAAGATCGAGTCGTGTACGTTGTTGGTGGCACTGCACACACGCCAACGACTTTCAACGACATGTGGAAGTTTGATTTGGGAGAACGACAATGGTCACGTTGTTTAGCCTCAGGACAATACCCAACCCCGAAGGCTCTTGCCTCCTTCATAAGCTACAAAGAGAACTTGGTGCTCTTCGGCGGATGGTCCCATCCGTCTCCCTATCCGCTCATGCAAGTAAGCCTCCTCGGCTTGGCCTTCCCCTCCTTTTTACCTCAAGCCCCAAATACTCAACAGCCATGGAGAATCTTCGACGAGCTTCATATTTTCAATGTGCCCTCAAACCGATGGACTCTCATCGTCTCCGGTAGCGGTCCTCATCCCTCGGCTGGTCATTCTGTTTCAATTCACCAAGATCTAATGATCGTTTTTGGTGGAAGGAACTTTGATCAAAAAGAACAATCATATCCTATGTAAGCTTGAACGTCGTTTATTTTATTAATTCATTTAAAAATAAGTAATTTAAAGATTTGTATTATAGATAGGTTCTTTTTATTTAATTTAGATCAAAAAACATTTGGGTCTTTGACTTCATAATTCAAGAATGGTTCTACATGGAGACGAATGACGGACCTGAGAGTCGCTATGGACAAACTCAAGTTTCTCTGGACGAAGCAAATGCTTTAGTTGTTGGTGGATGTGGTGGACCAAATCGAATCTTCTCTGATGTCTGGCTCCTCTCATTCTCAGGGAACAGCGAAGGGCGCAAAGGAAGTTACAAAGGCATCTGGACTCCCATTTCTGTCTTTGATATTCATAACACTGTTCCAAATGATTTCCACTACTCTGGATGCAAGGTAAATATTTGAACAATTTTAATTTTTATTGGAAATGATTATGATGTAATGATGATCATGATGCATGTTTATTAATAATTTGTTTAATTATAGTTAAATAATCTTTAATATTGAATTAAAATTAAATGTTTTTATAATTCAATTTTTCAGATTGGTTCGAACATTGTGTTTTGCGAGCGATCTTCTCCTGTTTCTCCTTTCTTTGCGTTCCTTCACTTTGATTCTCAGACTTCTGTGTCACCAGAGCTGAACAGTCTTGTTTTTGAATCTTCTCAGCCAACATTGTTTCATTCGAGATGTTCGGGTCTTGGTCGGCAGCAGACGAGGACAATGCCAATCTACTCGCTTGACATTTCTAAGGTATGGGAATTCCATTAAGCTTTACGACTAACACAACTTTTCGACATTTCGTCGTTGCATATATTATGCAACTTCAAATGACCTTTTATCGAATTGCAGGTTTTAATTGATTACACTGCCGATTGGAATAAGGAGCCAGCTCCTTTGAAATTTACACGACCGAGTGAACGTCTTCTCTATTCAATGGTAGCCGGTCGATCGGAAATGATTCTCTTTGGAGGTTTCTACAAGGAACCTAACGGAGTTCGCTGTCGCGTCTCTAACAACGTCTTCATTCTCAAAACCTTTCATAAGAGCTATTAAATCTCAGAACATCGCCCGGTGAACCTTTCATATTTTCATTTTTATTTGCATTATTTGTATTGGGTAATTTAATGATTCATTTTTAAACTTCGCTTTTAACCAAAAAATCTATACCTGAAAATACGATGTTTTAAAGTTATTAGGAAAAATGATTAATTAACTTATTAAAAATGAATACCTATTTAATCTTTTGAACTATTTATTATCTTCTTGGTATGCAATTTTATTGCGTATCAATTAATTATGATTCGAATGTTAATAAGAATTATTATACTACGTAATTGTAAAATATAAATTAAAAGAAAGTTAATTCAAAAGACGTTTGACGTCACAAATGAATAAAAAAAATGAATCCAGAATAAACTATCAAGTCTTTTATTGAATAACAATTTTTGAATAACATACACATGTTGTATTTTATTTAAGGTAATAGAGGTCTTTGGTCATAAAACACTATCCGTGTGTGGATATAGTTAAATACTTAGTGTTCCTTTAAAACTTATTTTGGACATGCTACGTTGAAGTAGAAAACAAGATTACTTTAGGTAGTATAGATAAGGTTGAGTCATTTCATGATATCTAGATCTGTCATTTACATTTTTTTATTTAATAGGATTTAAAGGGTAAAGGTAGTTGAGAATTGTTTGTTTTATTATTTAGGAGGCCGATCCCTCTAGAAGTCTATTAAATATTTTATTTATTTAGTAGTGTGTACACAACTTGCTCTCATCCATCGATTCACGTATTTAGCTTCATTTCTTTAATAATTTTTAATCTATAATAAAGTCATTATGAGAATCTAAATAGGAAAATCATAATTGAATAAATCATATTTGGATTTTACTCAAGGCTGAAGGTATTGTTGGTTTAATTCACTGGAGAATTAAGGCTAATGGGGTTTTGGTAAAGGATATGTTTGTCAAAAGCATCTAATTTATTTCTTGTGCCATTTGGATTTTTCAGGGAATTGAATTTTAATATAATTGAATATGTATTTGAAATTAAATGACAATTAGCCAAAAAAAATTCAAATGACTAGATTCTTAATATTACTCCTTAATTAGGTAAAACTTTCTGTCATTAGGTATATATTCAATTTACTTTATTAATGATTTTCCCATAAATACTTAAAGTTAGAATAAAAATATTCTAAAAAAGTAGTTAATTGCTTTCACTTAAACTTAATGTGTTTGAGGACTAGATTTAACGAGGACTAGAACGAAGTTGAACGAACTAGAGAGGCATCTGGAAATTAGAGCTTAAAAATGGAAAATAATTGGTACAAAAATAAAGGGAAAGCTTGGGAGAATCTTTGGCTATAAGAGCAGAATAAAAATTAAATTAGAAGTTTGTGAAAGAATTCCATCTAATTAGGGCTTCGCCAGCCCGAACCACATCTCGCCATTCTCGCCCTCGACTCTCATCCACTTCACTTTACTTATCACAGTCTTATTTAAAAGTAAGAGATCTCCAGAGAGGATTAGAGTTGGAGAGCCCAAATTATTTTTTCTCATCTTTTATTTTTTTGAGTCCTCAAATGCGCCATCAGTCGGATCTCAATCACAAAGTTAACCTTACGCACCGTGAAGTAATAAGAGAAAATCTTCTACGGAATATATTGCCGTGTACCAGTTATATATAGCACATGATACTCTCAATATTTTACAATATACCTAAATACAATATGGTATTTATCATAACAAGTATACAATATAATATAAGAGCCGTCTATATCATGAGGAAGAGGAAGTTCGTAGAAGAGAAAATTATGTGAGTCGTCTAGTCTTTTAAAGCCAGGGTTCTCTCAAGTCATGTCAAGAAATACACGCTATGGAACAATGCACTGAGGTGAATCGTAGTTTTTGATAATCCATCTGTAAAATATTAAATAAAATCCTCGTTAGTGTCCACTACCATTTACATAAGCAATGAGCATAGGATCCATAAAGAAGCCAAGCTGGACAGAAAAGAATGTGAGGGAGGTTCATTGTACTAGGGAATTTTCTCCTTATCGCTACTTTCTTCTCAGAACATGGACACTTGTGCGTACAAAGGGAATTTGCAAATTACAAGTTGCTACCTTATGTCGCCATTGGTGGCTGCGTTCATGTGATAGACGGCAATGACGACCATCACATGCATAATGTGATGAGAATTGAAGAAGAGATCCAACTTTCCCGGAAACCATTTCTCTGGAATTCTTATGACGCCGATCATTCCTCCAGCAATTGAGATTAAATCCTGAATAGAATCAACTTCCCGTTAAACCCAAGTCGAGACTTCAAACCTCACACTTCCTTGGCTCATAAAGTTCATATGATGTAGATAATATGAATATTCAGACTTTATAGCTTTTATTTCCCACATCAAGCATATTTGCATACATCGTGCCTTTTGCTCTTAGGCCTACAAGAAAAACATTTAGGAGAACAAGTTAAACAATCTCTCCTTATGTTCATATCGCTCAAGTTTATCGTCCTATGAAGTTTGGTCGACTTGGTAAATTCATTTCCTTCTCCTTCAAGACGCAACTTCGCCTTCCACTCAACCCTCCATTTCCCTAAGATATTAGTCTTGTGCTACACTGATTGTATAAAGGTTTTCATGCAAGGGAGTATTGCCCAAACTCTCAAGATTTTCGTGGCATGTAATAAAGGAACATCAATTCAATTCTAATATTCCTTATACATCAAAATGAAATAGTGGGATGTAAATCTTTTATTGTGTGTGTCTAATTTAATAGCTTCTCCTCTTCGTACTTCATAAGTATATAGGATTTTGAGTGGAAAGGAGGAGTTCTAAATACAGTTGTAGACATCAAACTTGAGTTTTATATTCAATCTCCTCGTAATGTGGAACATAAAAGGAAAGCTGATGGATGAATGTGCTCGAGTTGTGTTATAAAATAGGAATAAATAAATCTGCACGCAGGTAAGGAAAATTCCCTCCGACGTATATTGATATTTATCATCTCGAGCGAATTGTTCTAAGAGTTCATTGTGAAGGTAAGTTTTATGAGAGGACTAAAAATATGGCATTTGCGTGCATTTTTGTGAATGAGAAGAACCTCAGAGACGATTAATGATTATTTGTATCGAGTTCAGCCTTTGAATTTCTCATGAGCAATTTGGTAAGGAGAAATGAATTCTCAGAAGACTTTGAATATTTGATAAGAAATAATTTAGAAAGGAAAACTCAGGAAATCAATTTGGAGGCTTGTAAGCTTAAACTCTTAAACTGCCTTGGAATTTATTTTGTGTTCGTCTTAAGGTTGAGTGAGTGGCCGACGAGGATTCGATAAGGGAAAAAAAGAGGAAAAGTCCGAGGAAGGTGAAAGGGCAATGAAAGAATGGGCAATGAATTGGAAATGACTATATTGGACAAAAAACGTCCTTTCTTCGCTTTAACTGCCTCATTGGTTTTCGAGCAGCAGGAGGAGTTTATATACCCTTTCATAAGTTGATAGTCTTTGAAAGTAATTTAACATGGGACATACCTGTAGTATGACATGAATGAGGACATTTGGGTCTCCGCCGCCGTAACTGGAAATCCTTAAGATGAATGCGATGATGCGGGAGATGAAAACTGGAGCGAAGCACATTCTTCTGCCCATTGGTGACCAAGCAGTGAGGGCCTTATGAAGGCCCCATGCCGAAGCCAACGCATACAACGACATCATGCCTATTTGAAGGTCTCGTGGGAGACACCACGAAGAAGCCGAGAGCATCGTTAGCGCTCCTGAAATACACAATGTTTGGATAGAATATTCCCCAAAAGGAATTAAATGCTTTTCCGTTTGCCAGTTTTTCATATTTCTCTCAATGTTCTTATATAATAGTATTTACCTAAGGATATCTATTTTAGATATGATATCGCAATTATATTGTGGTTTCGTAATAAAGACATCTTTACAGCAAAAGGGTTGGACTCGAAAAGATAATTATCTTTTGGAGTATAACCTCCAATTAAGAATAATGCTAGTCATTAAATAAATACTATTTATTAGCTAACAACTTTTGGAATAATTTCTCATACAATAACAATGTGAAATTACGAGAATTTCATATTAGATAGTTGACTGACTATTATTGACATTTACAAAGTTTTTTAATTTTTAGGCTTATAGAAATAACATGAATGAAGAAAGGTCTTTCTAAAGTTACAGAACTTCTCAGTAAAATTGGTTTATTTTTCTCTTCTACTAAACACTTTTATGCTTTTAGCTTTGGGTTTCTTCTGAGTCAATGTAAGTAAAAACCCCGAAGTCTCATTGAATAAACTTTTTAATCATAAACGATCATTTTTCATGATACTAGTTAAGTGTTTGTAATCTTATCGCTCTTTGATGGAAATGAAATTAACACTCAAAGTGATATAATGTCTAATGAGTTAGTGATCATTATAATGACCATAAGTTCTTGAGTGTTCTCAGATCACTTGAATTCCCATTATCCCTTTCCTCGTTTAATGTTACTTTCATTCATTTATACTATATCCTTTCATTCCTCTCAAGAGCCTTTCCCCAATAAATCTTTCTTTCGCTCCCTACCAGCATAAGAACCAGTTTATTGAAAAAGGAATGAGCATTGAAATGGAATAACAAGAAACAAGAGATAAAAATTGTGTCTTGAAGTTGTCAAGTTCTTACCAAAGCACTCCGTGAACCAAATGCCGAACATGTCGAGTTGGAGTAGAATATGGTAAACTCGCGCTCCTCTCTTGTGATTCATGAACTGGAAAAGCATTAAAAGTTAAACGAGTATGAAGAAATTGGCCATAGACTTGTGAAGGAGTCTGTGTATGGGTATTTTACCAGGTGGTAAATAACCGAGCCAACCCAAGGGGACACAGATGCACCGATGTGGGACCAGCCAAGCATCCGGAGAAATACGTTTGATTCCACGTCCGCCCAGGGAAACATGTTCCGCCAAAAGAGACAGACGTAGACAATAGGAGCGACTGGAATTTTAACCCAAATAAATTCGAATTCGGCAAAATTGGGCTTTCATACCATGAGTGAACACGTTCACACTCTCGTTGTGCAAGTAGAATAAACTTTTGAAACAGTCGGAGGCTGACATGAGGTCTCTGTACCCGGAATGAACATGGCTGTTGAACTGAAATTCCAATTAAGAAAATAATCGTTAACTCTTCCATTTATAAAATATACACTCGTGGATGAGCTCAATAAAAAAACTCTGAAGATTTTACTATATTTAACTTTCTTTTACGAGATCTTCTTTTCCATTAACTCTGTGTGAAAAATGAGCTCAGGAGCTCCACGTGGAATTCTATTTACTATATAACTTACAAGGCTCAAATTACTGGCAAAATACATTCCAGGGAGGAAACTAATGCAAGAGTAAATATTATTCTCATCTTCTCTCTTGACTTTCCAAACAAAGACGAATTATATTTGAGTTAAATATTATTTGAGTTAACATTTTTTCACTCTGTTGGATGTACAATCCTTCATTGTGTGCCAGCATGAGCTGGGAGATAAAAACGTTTGATCTCTGGAATGCGAAAATCAATTTTCCCCCAAAACACCAACATTCCTCATGCCCTAATTAATTCCTAGGGAAAAAGAAACGGAAAATTGGGAAGGAAGCAATGAAGAATAATGTGGGAGCTTAAAGAATGTTTAACCTGAAGGTAAGGTGGCATTTCCTCCAGCTGGCAAAGAGATCTTGAGGTGCAGCAGCCGGTGAAATCCATCTTCCGAAATGTCTCGTCTTCCTCCTCATCTCTCAAAATAGAGTTTTTGGTTCCGTTGATATTCCTCCGTTGAGCCTTGAGCCCCCTGCGATTCAAGGGCCCCGTGCTCCCATTGCACCCGCCGCCGAGTCTGTCCATTATCTGGCTAATGGGCCATCGCCGGGTCTGCAGTGGGACAAGGATCTCACTGCACCAGTTGAGATTTTGGACGGAGGTTGCCCCTCAGCTCAGTCCGAGTTGTGAGACGAGACTCCTCTTCAGACGGAGATTCTGCTTCCTAATCAATAGCTCCGTTCCACGCGTGTCTAGAGGAAAAGTCCTTCGGTTCTCTTCTCCGTCCTTACCCAACTGTGCGGGAAGCAGCATGGTCGGTGAAGCTGGTGGGGCTAGCATGAGCTAACCGACCTAATCATCTCCCACCTACATCCTATTCTCCATCCAAGAGAAAAACACACGGAATGTTCTCATCCCTTTCAATATCACTTTTTGCATCAAAGGCTATTATGAGGGTGAATGTCATCTGAGCCTCTTAATCTCTCGTCCTTTTTATCCTCCAATCTCCTCTCGTGAATCCCTTGAAAAACGATAAAAAACCTCTTTCCTTATTTTACTTCAGTGCATCTTTGCCTTTCTCCTTTGGCTCCTACGCGAAAATCAATTTACAGATACAAAATGTGTAGGTATACAAACTTTGGTGTTTATCATGAGAATAATGCTTAAAGCCTTAGCTCAGAGCATATACCTCTACTTTATATGCTATGCAATATTTTTTCCTTCCCCTTATATTAAGATGTTTGCAAGGTTTAAAAGTAGAGTTTGCTCCAAGTTACACTTTTTTATTCACGACCATACAATGTAATGCTGTGGGCATGTTCTCGAGCTATTATACAGAGAAAATATTCAAATTGTTACATAATCCTTTCTTTTTTAACGACACACACAAACAAAGTTTCATACAACGTGGGCACATGTTTTATTCCATTGAATAATATAAAACCTGTACATTTATTCAATTACATTGACAAAAATTTTCCATTCATAATCTAACTATTTTAGTAGGTCAGTTAGTTTATCCTGTCGTCTGCATTTTAAAATTATAGTTGGATATCTGTAGTAGTAAATAATGTAAAATAGCAATATCTATTTCTTCCTAGATAGTAGTATATTCCAGACAGGATATCAGATGAATGAAAAATGTGTATTTGCCAAAGAATATATATTGTATATACATAGTGAATATGACTCTATATGGATAGATAATTATGTACACCTCCACATGTCCATGTTTATAAGAGGAAATAATTTTGATAAACATTTGTCAACAACTCTCTCGAGCCCCAGATTAATAGAGCAATGAATTCAGCTTAATAAGGATTTGCAATATTTATGTAATACGACCTAACTTGGACCTTCTTAAATATATAGTACTTACTAGTCGGCATGTATTGAGCAGCATATATATTATGTCAATGTGTAGTTATAGGGGAACTCATGTATATTTAACGAAGGATCGATACCTGTTCCAATAAAGGGATTTATTTGCATAAGTGTGGGGGTATTGTGGGAAATTATTAATGTTTCTTTAAGAGATGAAAGTGATTGATGAAGAGATTCTTGTCGGGAAGTGAAATCGATAAGCAAAATAACAATATTATTCCTTTATCGATAGAAAGGCCGAGAGTATTTGGATCGAAAATGATAAAAGGAGTCCAATAGTACAAAGCTCCATTGGGTTCTTTTCAAGGATCTTTCCGAGAAAGAGGAATGCGGGAAATGGAACTTTTCGCATCCTTAGGCATATCAATTGAAAAGGAGGAAAAAGCGTTCGAAAACTATTTGCTCAATTCGGACATGTCAACTATTCGCACTGGCCTGTTCTCTCCTCCTACATCTGTTTTCTTTTATATAAGAGGAAACCACAAGTGGTCAAATGTCTTTCCTACTTTCGATAAATTACTCTACATCCTATATATACCTATATCTACTTAAACTAAACTAACTCAAGTCAATTAAGTAGGGCAAGTATGGTCCAAGTCAATTGTCAGCGACATTAACAATTAATTATTGATCCTTTTACACATAGAGCATTTGCTCTTGTACACTAATAAATAGGAAAATACAACATGAATAATTAATTGATAACAAATCCACTGACTATTAGACATCCTACATAAAGAGCCATTTAAATATAAAGGTTTTAAATTATTCTTATATAAAGTTAAATAAATAATGTAGCAAATTACTTATTCATGAGCACAACTTGCTAATTTTGTATATTGAACTTGATGAATAAATGCTCGAGTGAGTTCATGTGACTTCTGAACATAAGGCCAACTTTTCATATCGTCACATTCCCAGCGACGTTTATAGCATTCTTAGTATTCGAATAGCAAAATATTTATATTAAAAAGGCATCTAATGAATTGTTCTAAGAAAACTCAAGAAGCGAAAAGAATGTTTTTTCATCAAAATAAGAAAATATTTGCTCAATGCTGGTGAATGTTCCATTATAACTTTAATAATTACACGAAATGAATCAATTTTTTGAATATTCTTCATTTTTTCTCAAACCAAATCCAAAAAAGTGTTATTCAACAAATGTAGAGTTTATGTGATCTTTCGTACATCTAAAAATATGCAAAGTGCAAGGGAATTTCGTTTTTCTTATTTGTTGAGAACGAGTAGGCCGATTTTTTCTATTTGTAGGACTGTCATGTGTAGCATGATATTGTGATCTTTGTGTGGCTGGTAATGCATGGACTGTTATTCTTCATTTCATTCCCGAGTCTAATCCTAGTTTGCGGAGTTCTTAATATAGAAGAGCACGAAGACCTTTTCATAAATCATTGGGAAATGCGAGTAAAAGAGAGGAGGATCCTCCAGGTAGTAAAAATGTCTCATGTTCTCCTCCTGCCAATTCTCGACACTGTGAGAGCCGTCGTGTGTGCGTAGTCACTCACTCACACTTCAATGCAAAAAGGAAGGCAGAAATAGAACAGCAATTCGGAGAACATTTCAGTCCAAACATCCACAAACCCCCATCGTGCATTCCCGAACTTTTCGCTCAACCTCTTTTAAATTATGTATTTAGGATGTCAATACACTTCTCAATGATCTCCCATTACAAACTTAAACATTCTACTTTTGTTTACCTTACAACACAATGTAAAAGATTTTTAGAAAGTACTAATAATTTATATCATGATAATTATACTTGCAATTTCCCATTATAGAATTTCTCACTTACATTTTACTACTCGTACAGTTACTATTACGGCAATTAGGTCATAATTTAAATTTAAGCTTTAGAAAAATTAGAAAATGAAAGGGTCAAAGCTCAAGCTTATGAAGAACGAAGAACTTTTCGTTAAGTTTATTCTCCTAATGAATCATAAATTGACAAGCATGAACCTAAGAAAACAACGATATGTTTCTAATAGGAATTATAAGGTTTCGTTCGTTAAATTTTTAAGTATTATGGTTAATTGGCGACGCAACAGTTACAATTGCATAAAATTACACATAACGGGTTATAAATATGAATGAAGAGTTTTGAAGTCAATGATTTGAACAGTTTCACACCTTTTAATCACTGATTGTAAGTTTGTGAGAGAGAATAATTATTATGAGTGAGTGATGAGGTTGAGCTCATTGTTCAGAGCTTCAAAGACGGCGATAATGAAAGGAGAAAAGTCCTTATCGGTGATCCAGTAATAAATGGTCGCCACGTTCTCAACGATCCTGAACAGCGGAATGATTGAATGTGGATTCGTGAGGCCTAGTCGCACTGCTGGATTTTGAGTAATAGCCTTTACAACGTCGTTAGACTCGATGCCTGTGAGGACGTCGTCCACAATGAGTCGTTGATCATGTTTCAACCATTTTATCGCCTCTTCTTCTTGATTACTCGAATTTCTCAAAGCATCTATGATTTCCTCATCGCTCCATTCCTTATGCTTATTCTTGATCTTGTTAAAAACATCAAGAGTCGGAACAAATTCTAAAATGAATTTAATAGTTAAAAAAGAAGTTTTCTATTTTTCTAAAGAAAAGTTTAGAATAAAAAAGTTTTTGCATTAATTTCGTAGGAATTTTGCCTTTAGCTTAAGTCTTAAGTTAATTTATTTAATGAGAAAATAATGATAAATTAACTGAGGAGGATCTTGTAACCTAATTTTTTAGCAACAGTCAATCCTTGAATTATCCCAGCAGTGCTTCTATCAAATTCCGGAGGAGGAGGATACCGAAATGAAATTCCTTCAATCCCTGTCCTCCCCTTCGCTTCATCTACCCGATGCTTCACTCTTGCATGCATCTACATTCATTCAAATGTCCTATAGATTTAATAAAGTAGAAAGATTCCCAGCGTCAACAATTTATTTCTTGTGGCATTTGATCATAATTCGTTACGCGTGAAGTACATGGGTGAGGATATAATTCAAGTCTTCGTTCTCGACTAGAAAGATCTCCATAAAGCCAATAAGAGAAATGACTGTTTTCCGCAGCTTGAGCTTTTCAATTGAAAAGAAAGTACGTTATTCGACTTTATTAAATTCATATTCATATTTCATAAGATAGAAAAAGCCTCACATAAAATTATGAAACAATTTTTGGATTTTTAATTAAATTTAAATTAAATTTGCTTAAAATGTTAATAAATTACTTTACTTTGAATTTCAACTTATCTATGCATATTAAGCATAAATTTTGAATTAATTAAGGCTAATAGTTTGCTACCGAACAAGTAATGCATTTTAATGTAGATTCAGAGCTATCCTAGTGTTAAATACTCTAATAGCTTTCCGTTTTGCTCCTCCTTTATAATTACTCGTAGCATAGAGTATTCGCAAGTCTTTAAAAAAACTTAGTTCATAAATCATTATCTTGATTATAATTTACATAAAATAATAATTAATAAGGCAAACTTCAATAGTATCTGAATCTTCGTCTCCGAAATCGATAGATGGATGAATAAGAAGACTCGAGGACTCGTGTGACTTTGCCGAGAAAGCAGAAACTGAGCTCCTTTCTTTTTTGGTGGTCTTTGGGGGGGCCTCGAGCTCCGCAACCACGATGCCTCCAGTAGCTGCAATGCTTATAAAAGAAGGAAATTGAGTTGAAGGTTTATTTAATTATTTTATGTCGAGGTTGTACATTTGGGCCTTTGTGGGAGCAGGCGATTCGTCGAAGGAGAGTTGTTCAAAGGGACTCGTCGAGGAGCTCTCCATGCAAAACATGAGGATGGCATTCTGACTCAATTTCTCCTTCTCGATCTCATTGTCGTCCTCCAAACTCCGAGACTCTCCAGGACATATCACTGGGAGATACCGAACCCGCTCAATTTATTACAAACTTCAAATGTAGGGTAATTGGGTTTAAAACGAGGAAGTTGTAAAGTTGTGTTCATGTTCTTACTCATTCTTCTTACCTCTAAATTGGTCCGCTGTGAGCCCTTGCCCAGGGTAAAAGAATTCGAGGGCTAGGGCTTTCAAACCCTTCACTTTCCCCTTCACATTAACGTCGGAAGTCCAAACAGATCCTTCTTGGCTTATAACTATTAACCTCATTTCCTTTAATAGATTTTACGTGTTTATTATGCGTACCCTTTACTTTTGAAAAAACCTTCTCTTAAAGAGAAAGCAATAAAGATGGATTTTAAATTTTCACAATGGGCATAACATTTATCAAAAATGCCAAGAAGAAGGTTCTCTTGACGATTCGGCGGAATTCGTCCTTTCTTTCAATACATACTCAGTTACTAGAGAGTAGTTAGAGACTTGGGTACTGTGCATCCAGGTTGAATCTGGAGGCAGAGTACTTTGCATTATTGCTCACAAACTCACAATATTAGTAAAAATATTTCTTAATGTGACCTAATTTAAGACGATAGTATTTATTAAACTTAACTCAGTTCGTTTAATTTAATATACTGCACTATAAAATAAAACGAGCGGTGTTAAGGTTAATAATAATAATTATTGCATCGCGAATAATGAAAAATTCATTTATTACCATCATTAAAAGAGCTTTTATTGATAAAAGTGGCTTAAATTTATAATCTTAATATTCGCAAAATGGCAGCAAACGGGATTGTTGTAATCTCGATGATGACACACTATTATAAATATTCGTACTAAAGAGCTTTTATGTCATTGTATCTGTATAATATAATTATGGTATTGAATTAACAATAAATAAAATAAGGATTCAAATTAATCAACCTATTTGGGTTTACACATTTATTAGGTCGAGTTGATTAAACATTTAGCTATGAATCGATGAAGACAAATGAAGACCATCTGGAAGTGATCCAGAAGTTGGCATTGAAAATTAGATTAACCCAACATTGAAATTCACTCTTGTTCCTTGTAGCGCCAATAAGAAAAGCTCCGAATGAGTGATAGTAGAGAAAGTAGAGATACAATGGGAGATAATTGGTTTGGACATTAAAATCTGAGATAGCAAGACCATCTGACTCTATTATGTTTTCATAATGATTAATGACACTCTTCGTCAATAGAAAGACGATTAATGACGAATTCTCTTTTTACTGCTCCAACTCAACTAGAATTGACTTGCCAAAGAGAATTAAAACAGGAGTTAAAGTGAAATGAAGGAATTCGCAATAAAAGAAAACGGGGAAAGTTTTACTTTCGAGAAATTCTCCCAACTCTCCCAACCAGGATTGAAAGATAAAGGGAAAGTGGGCGAGGAAAAAATCCCATTTGCTACTGACTCAGTTCAAAGGTCTTTTAAGCCAATTGGGTTTTTTGCCAAATGCTTTGGCCTCTTTCCATGCTACGACTTCTCTTTTAATCCAGATACCTGCGACAAGAAAATGGAATTTATGCATCTCGTCGACTACGGATATACAGGTGAAATCAATAATTACTCCCAAGTGAATTAAATCTAAAAAATTCTAAACTTGAAACTCTGCCTGCATTTTACATGTATTTAGGAAGAATAAGTATAAGTTTACTTGAGGAGTTTTCTTTATGTTTAGGTTTCATATGCCTCGCCATGCTCGTCGGGTCGATCTTGTGTGCTATAGGGCGACCTTCCATTATATCTAAAATGAAAGAAGACGCTGGGAACGTGGATTTGATCGTCGTTATGTCCACCTTCTATACGACCCTCATAATGGGAATCTTGAGTCTGTTCATTTTCCCAAGGTAGCTTTCTCCTCCCTTTCCCAATCTCACTTGTCCCCATTCGACCGCCTTTTCCCAATATCTATGCTAATTGCTAAACTTCAAGGATACTCCTGACACGACCGAATGTTTTTACAGTCTGTCAAGCGAAAAGAAATTATTCAACCAATGTTCTTTTTTCACAGGTCTTGGTGTCAAATACTTCTGTATATTGAGCATTTTAAAAATGTTGATAAAATTCTTCAATTCCCCGAAACGGCCAAGAAGGAAGAAATAAGATTTGGGAAGAAAATTGTTTGCAGTCTTTCTTTGTTTCTTGTCATTCTCTTGATAAATTTTGGGTTTTTCTTCTTGGACGACTTAACGTTTTTAGACCGATGCTATACAGACTTCTTAATGATACCGATTCAGTCTATGGCAGCTCTAACCCAGGTCAGAATTCACCAACTTTTCTTCAAACTTTTTTTTATTTAAGTAGTGCAAAACTTTAAAGGAGTAAAATTACTACTTATAAAACTTATAACTTTAAAACTTTAAATTCGTAGTAACTTTGAATCTTTTTATTCAAAAATGAGTGTAATATCCACAAAATCTCCCTTTGTCCTACTTTTTCAAATCTCATAAATAAAAAAAAGATTTTTCCTTCTCCATTCAATTCTAGTGAAGGGTCCTATAAAAAGCCAAATATGAATCGTATGTTGAATGAGAGTTGAAGTTGGTATTATTAAAAATGAAATCAAGAGCATTTCAGAACGGTGAATGTTTTTGCGTTCATGGGTTATTGAAGCTCATTGAGATTGGATTCATCAGGAGAGTTGAAGTTTAAGAGTTTTAAGGGAAAAAACTTTACAATTTCTCAATGTGCATTCTAGAAGTTTTCTTGAAAGGGAGATTGATGAATTAATGATATTCACAATTTTCTTATCCGTTGAAGGTTATTCCGACAGCCATATTAATATTCTTCATGAATGCCATTCGAATTCGGCTCTGTCAGTTTAACAAAAAACTTGAAAAAATGATCTTCCCATTTCTTCCTTCATGCTTCTCTTGTCGTTGCTTCTCGGACTATGGAATGGAACTCGTATCGAACAAAAAGGCTATTGACGATGACTATGAAGCTTTCGCAATCGATCTGGAAAAGATGCGGATTCTACACGAGGAAATCATTTCACTTGGTATATACAAAATGTATTTACTAATACCTACATGCTATTACATATCTTTGCAAGTATAACAATAAAAAATCAGGATTAATTCTGAATGCTGAACACTACGGAAAATCTGACATAAATTGCCATTTTAATATTCCAGTTAGAGAAACGAGTGAAGTTTTTGGAACACACTTACTGAGAGATTTCTTCTTTAGCATCATTTCTTTAATTCTTCACGCTTACACTGTGATTTTTATCAGCAACTTTTCCTCCATTAACTCTCATGTTTTTTGGTTCATTTATCCATCTTATATTATCTTTGTATGCATTAAATTTGTGGGAATTTCTTCGTATGGGCACTACTTGAGCGACCAGGTAAAGTTTTAATCTTTTCATTAAACTCATTTCAAATTTTTTAATAGAAGAGCTAGAACTTTTATTAGCGTGAATAATTAAGAATCTTTATTCATTCATTGAATAGGCGGCTTATCCTTTGAAAATTTTGCACAAAACTGGGGTAAATCGACTTTCGCTGGATTGTAAACTTCAGGTTGGAGCTCTCATTCATTTGATAAATAATAAAATATGGCTTGCACTCAATCTACAAATCCTACCCCTATTATTCGCTTTATAGATTTTGATAAGTATATTATTCATATAAAATAGTGCTTTCTCTAACCTTTAACCTCTTTTGTCACATTCTTCATTATTAGATTCAACTCTTTATCAAAAAGCTGGATAAGCCGGTCGAGCTAAGTGCCTCTGGGTATTTCACTATCAACAGAAGCCTTATTACAGCAGTAAGCCCTTTTCTCTTTGTGCACTTAAAACAAACAAGATTGCCTTCTCTTTCACGGGCTCATTTATTTTCCAGATTCTCGGAGCGATCACAACCTATTTTGTCATTTTGTTGCAGTTTAAAGTGACAGACAGATCTCAAATACCAGAAGAATGGAATAACTGCTCTAATATCTCGTTGTTAGATATATTGAATCTGATCAATATGTGAAAAGTTGAGATATCAATGAGGTACCTAAGTATATATTTATTATAAATATTGATTTATCTATTTATATTTTATGCTAATTTAAAGTGCAACATTAGCATAATATTGCGAGCATTGTGTTTATCACTTTATCTAGAATTTAGTAATAAATTTATTTGTATTAAAATAAATGTATTTCTTATAATATATTCATGAATTATTATATATATATATATATATATATATTAATAATCGATTTCTTCTACTCCAACCATATTCTATTTCATTGTTAATATACAAAAAATCATTTTGATGATTGATGAATGCTATAAAAATACCTAAAGTATGCAAATACTTTTCACAATAAAGTAAAGTGATTTTTTAGTAATTTGTGGAAAGCAGACGAGTTTTTGTTATAACGTGATTTATTTTTTAAATATAATAAAGTTTTGTCTTTCATCACCTTTCACAAAGAATATTAAATATTGTTAAAAAACGTTAAATAAATTCTATGATAATATTGTATTTATTATTATGTAAATATAATTTAGAACAAATGAACATTTAAAGCTTTAACAACATCTATGATAATGGACTTTGATGGCAGGTACATGCATGGAAGGTTACGGTTAGTATTCATCTAACTGTAGTACAATCTATAAGATAATAACAATGTATAAATCACTCAATCGTCACAAACATCACAATTTTCAATTACTGACTATTTTTATAATAAAGCATTATTTTATTTTGTTTTTGAGCACATACGGAGATCCTATTGACTTCACATGTTCGCGAACATAAGTTAACGTCGTGATGAAGCCAATGGAGGCAGAGATTGCTCCTAAAGCCACAGGGCCATCATTTGAGAAAGTGAAGGCAAATCCTGCTGCCACCGGGGCGATCATCCGACTGGAAGACGAGGCCGTTTGGCCTAATCCTAAAATTGCACCTGGATCATTTGAGTCTCCGACGTCGAGTGAGAGCGTCGTGATCCCGAGACGGAGAAACGGATTTGACGCACTGAGAATGAGCAATGACAACCCCGCGAGTTCATATGAAGGAGATGCGTAAAGGCACATAAGGGATATCTGTCACAAAAAGGGTCATTTAAAAGTCAATTGGAAAAATGAATAAAAGCTTGGTAGTAATAGTATAAAGCCTGAATTTATACCATTTGGATCGTTGCTCCGTGCAATACGATCTTTCTACTCTTTTCTCTATAAATTTTTGCAACTAAAGGTCCAAGTGCAAAGCCAGCAATTGTGCTTATTAAGGCTAAATTAAATATTTAAACAAAATCACTTTTTACCTACAAAAATTAATTTAAGATTGAGATAAAATAAAAAGTAAACCTTGAAGAGAACTTAAGTATCCTTGTGAGATGAGAGAAGCTGAGTATTTTGCTTCTAAAATTAAGGGCAAGTTAGCTCTGCTCACGAGCGTAGCAAATGAAAATAAGAATCGCAGAAGGAGAATGGAAATAAGCGTCCGAGTTGACATTCCACCCAATTTCCGAAATGAACCACAGCAGTCTTCTTCTCTTCGTTTTTCTTGACCCAAACTCTTGTAATCTCCATTCAACTTAATGTTAGAATTCCTCGTTACAGTTTCAGGAACAAACAAATAGATGATAACTATTCAATAAATTCGAAATATTTTAAATTCGTTTTCATTAACAAACCAACTCAAAGGAACTACATTCCAAATATCTAAATAATTTATTCGTCATAATTAATATTACAATATATATTATTTTAATTAACCGGAATTGACGAGAAAAGTTAAAGCAGAGAGAAAACACGTATTTCGAAAACCGCCTTCGTACGACATGAGATGTCCACCAATTGCTGGACCAATAATGAATCCCATGCTTCCGAAAGCATTGAAATTTCCAATTGTGTATGATTTTTCATTTGGGGAAATTTCTGCTAGGCAAGCCTTGGCAAGGGTTTGAGTATGTTTGAAAACACCTGTAATTGAATTTAAAAAAAAAATTTTCCTTATAGATTAAACTTCTATTTAGATAAAAAGTCAAACCTGCAATGCTTCTAGCAAAAAGAAGTATAATAAGATTTATAGCTGATCCTTGTAAAACATAAGCTGCGGATGTCGATAATATTGTGATCATTAAAACTACTCTTCGTCCATGACGGTCACTGATGCTTCCCTTAAATAAAATCGTTTAGCTTAAACATCCAAGTAGTGTATGAAAATGAAAATTATAATAAAAAAGTAATAAATATATATTGTAACGCACTATAATAGGGCTAGAGAATAATTGAATTGCTCCATAAACCGAGCTCACAATTCCAATTAATAAAGGCGAGGCTCCCAAATCTCTGATTTCCCGTGATATTAATGGTAAGAATAAGCTAACTCCAAATAAATCCTAAAATCAAAGGAAAATAAATAAAATTATGCATATAAAATACGAAGAGATTCTGCACAAATGATTAAAAAAAACTCTTTAAATTGAATAAGATAATAAGAATAAAATCTTTTAATATTAAGCATGATAAAGTTAATTAGAGTATAATTCACTTACAATGAAAGCAACAAGATACACAGCATAAATTCCTCTTGTTGAGGCATTACTCCCAAAAAATCTCATTTATAAAAACTGGAAATTGAGAAAGATAACCAGATAACTAAAAAACCAATTTTTCCTGTAACTTCTGTTAAATAATGATGAAACGTAATCTGAAGTTTCCAAAAGGCATATTTTGATCTAATACGCTAACTAACCTGAAAATTGAGATAAAATTACACAAATGTTACAAATTATAACTGCAATTGTAATCTCAGTAAATGTGAATAGCCTTGAAATAAAAAATCTTACCAATCTATTTTATTCGAAAGTAAAATAAAAGAGTCCGGCAAGAATCACAAAGTCGAGTCAAGCAGAAATAGAAAGAGAGATATGAAATTGGAAATAGGATTATGTAGCTGGATAATTTTTTTTCCTTTTAAATCTCTCATTTCTGCCAATAATTAGCCGACGTTGAGCTCCACGTCAGATCTCTGAAATAGCCCAAGGTTTTCCGCCTACCAAAACAAATGATTCGTGAGGAAACTCGGCACAGATAAGACACGGTTAGTGGATCATATATCATACAGCCCCGGTGCCAAAAAACCCTTTACTTCTCAATTGCATCTCCTCTGCATCTCCTCAACATTTATGAAAGATTCAACATGGTATATTTAAATGTCATTACAAGCTATCAAAACCATTTTACAGATTGAAAAGAGTAAATTTTGTATCCGAAACATTTGCATTCATTTATAAATAAGTAATTACCTAATATGCCTTTTATACATTTTGACATTATAAGTAGGTGGTGTAATGTTGAAAGTTGAAACTATGCTTGTTTTAATGATCGTCTCAAGATGTCATTGATCAAAAATTAAACGTTTTACACATGAGAAAATGCTTTGAAATTATATGACGAGTGTTGATGATGATTTTAAAAGTAGCATTTATAAAATATTTATTTGTAAAATACAACAACAATGAAGAGCCTTGAAGATAAAAATGTCAAGTGGGGGAAGGCGGCGGAGGATGAGGAGATCTGATCGTCGAATTTGGAGACGAAGTGTGGGGGGACGGGGGTGGGGCAAAAGTGTAAATGTCGGAGTTATCACAGACATCAGTAGAGCATGGTGTTGGAGGCGGTGCTCCTTTGTAGTACGACATGGCGTAATTTCCCTGGCAGCAATAGGACCTCACTTCCGTGGCCGGTGAGGGATGAGGAACCAGAAGCTCGCAATATGGGGAAGAACAAATCGAAGAGGAAGGTGGATGGAAAAGCGTTTCTAATTAAAAAAATATATATTATTTGAATATTTGTCAAAAGATTTCAAAGTATTGTTAACTTAATTGGGGTTCTTTTTACCTGAAGTATTAACAGTTGTCATATTCGTAGTTGGAGGATTGAGCGGATCAGAGGAATCTTCTATGGATCCCACTGACTTTGTTCTTAAACAATACCAAGTGGCGACTCCGATTAGAGCCGCGAACACAATAAGGAGCGGAGTGATGATTGTCGTCAACGTCGTGTTTGAGGAGTCAAAAGAGACTGGAAGCTCACACGAAAGTTCGTCCCAGCCCGAAGGACAATCTTCAACTCCGTCGCAAAGCGCTTCTTTGCTTAAACATCTTTGTCGACAATCTCCGCCTGTTTGACAAATGAAGAGAAATGTAGCCTCAACTCCACACAAGAACAATTCATTTAAAGTTCATGTTAAATAGCTAATTAGTAATATCCTAATAGCTATTAAGTAATAGTTACCTTCACACGGACATGAGAGTTCACATTCGCAGCCGACTTCATCACTACCATCAAAGCAATCAAGGACGTCATTGCACTTGAGCAAAAGGGAAATGCACCCGATTGAGCCACGAGTGCAGGCAAACTCGTGGGCTCCACATGACATTCGGAACACACACGTCCGTCGGTCATCGGCAAGCATGAGACCTTCAGGACACGCACAACCGTCTTCGAGGCAAATGTGAGAACATTCAGGGCGACTGCACCGATGATCCTTAAGATCCTATCATAATAAATTAAAATAATTATATTTAAAGTTAAAAAATATACTTAAAATAGATCATTTTTCATAAGTATCTTTTTTGATTATCTTTTACCTGAGTGGTGTCATTAACAGAAATGATAAAGCTGACGAGTTCTCTTCTCGACAATGCCTCGAATCTTTCTTCGCCAGTCCATTTTTCGACTCTTTCTACTCCGCCTTTCTCTTCGGCCCAGTAGACAAACCTGCATTGACATTTAAATCATGTTAGTTTTAATACTTTAAAATTATAAATGCTACAATTTAAAACTCAAGCGCACCTTCCATGAACTGCAATTGTGGCTGGAGAATCAAGATTTTTCATAAGAATTTTCCTATTTCCTCCCTCCAAATCTGACGTTTCGATCCTTTTCAACATTCCATCAGTCCAATAAAGCTGCTCTTCCTTAATATCAATTGTGAGGCCATTGACAATCCCAGTTCCTTTCGCAATGACCTTTCGTTCCATCCCATCTAATCGAATTCTCTCTATATTCCCTTCGTTCGAGAAGTAGAGATGCGACTTGAGAGAATTGAGTGCTAAATGCCTTGGTCGATCATCTTTCTGTTTTAATCCAAAAAATAACACAATTTAGTCCATGTCCATTAAATATTCCAATAAATGTAATTTGGTAGAATGTTGTGGTATATCTTACCCCATTTAGAATTGATCCAAGCTGCCTTCCATTATCATCGGTAATATTAATTGAATTGAAGCTTTCGCAAGTCCAAAAGATGATTCTCCTCAATGGATCAAACGTGAGATCGAAAGGCTTGAGGATCTCGTCGTTTCCAAACAAATTCCCAAACGTAGCATTCTCATATCCCCTCTTAATATTCCCCAATTTGAGATCAGCCCAGTAAATGACTTTGTCTCGTCCGTCCCACGTGACTCCCCCTACTCGCTTTTGACCTCCGATGACAACAGCGTCAGGACACTCGTTCGTGTCCATGATCAACCGACTGATTGAACTTCCTCCAGATAAGAGGAGAAATTCTACAGGGAACACGCACATGGATCCGTCAGGAGAAAGAGTATGATGTGTGGGGCAGCCGCATTGTGGATGAGACGGCTGCCCCTTGCTGCCCGGTTTGGGAAAACAAAGGTGAGAACAATTGGCTTGCGAGCATGGGTTCCATCCTGGCTGTTTCAACTTGTGGTAAATGGCCATGTCGTAGATATCCCTTGCAGTTGCCAGCTTCAGTGATTCAGAAGTAAATGATTTGTTTGCTCGCTGGATTGTCTGGCTTGCCATATCTGACCAGTAGATATAGTCCTAAAAATTAACAATAAAATTAGTCAACATTTTCTAATTAGCAAACACCGAAGAGTAAATAATGATTGTTCGACATAGGCGAATGCGAACCTGATATTGGGCAATGGTGGATGGTCTATAGATTCCGGTCGGAACGATGACTTCCCGTTTATCCCCATTCAAACTCACTCTTTCAATCGACATGGAATCAATGTCGGTCCAGTAAAGATAATTGTCTTCTAAATCGATTGTCAAACCATTTGCCCTGCCAACGTTCCCAACAAATGTTGTCCGTCTGGATCCATCAAGGGCGGATCTCTCAATTGTTGGGTTTGGTGATCGCCACATTGACCAATAAAGCCATCCCTATATAATTCATCGTTTAATTAGTCAATATTTTAAAAAAACGAAGATACAAAACTACAACATAAAAATTAATGACTTGTAAAACATGCTTAAATATAAATTATGGATAATATGATATGTATTTAAACAATATGGAGTAAAGATTATAAGAAAATGCTATTATATATCTACCTTAGCTGGATGAAGAGTTATAACTTTTGGATTTTCAATATCAATCCAATGAATAGTTCGCCTATGAGCCCCATTCAACTTGGCTACTTCAATTCTATGCCTTCCAAAATCCGTCCAATAAATGTTTCTTGAAAGCCAATCAACCGCAATTCCCTCTGGGTGTTGAAGCCCCCATTCGATGACCTGCCAATTCAACATCAACAAAATATTAATAAGTAAATTAAAATGAGATTCCTAAATAAAAGTCTCAATCAAATCCTCACTCTTTCGGTCTCTGATCCGTTCATGTAGGCTCTCGATATTGCTTTAACTTTCATGTCACTCCAGTAAATCCTATTCTCAATGGTGTCGAAATCGAGAGCCATGGCAGCTTTCACTTTTGAAACAGGAATCACGTCGTCGTGGTTCGAACGGTTGAGAGAAATCCTATGAAGATCGCCGTCACGAGAAAAGACGAGAAAGGCTTCTGGTATTGTACAGGATTTATTGTCTTGCTCAAGTTCGTATCCTAAAAAACGACCAATGTTGTTTATTTACGAATTCAACTCTTTTGAAGTTGAAACTCACCGCTAGCACAAGCACAGACTGGCAATGGTGGTTTGTACAAACACAAATGAGCACATCCGCCGTTGTTCGTCCCACAGGGATTGGTAAAGTTGTAATCTGCCATTGAGACTCCTTTGAGCCCCATTGGGTCACTGAAGGGATCTTTTATTGTGAGTCGATCACCGCCAGTTAGTTTATTCGCTCTTTCAATGCTTCTTTTCTGCCAATCCGTCCAGTAAATGTTGTCTCCAAGCAGAGAGAAACCAAAGGTGTGAGGGAGCTCTTCGCTCAAGATTTCTCGTCGTGTGCTTCCATCATAATTTGCCATCTAAAAAGTTAATTTTTATTATAATTATTAAATGAGTAGCAAAAAACGACTAGATTTAGCTTCTGGACAATTAAAAAAATCACCTCAATTTTGTCAGTTTTCGCATCACACCAGTAAATTTTTTCGGAGTGTAAATCAAGAGCAATTCCATTTGGCCAAAATATGTCATTGGAAATTACAACTACTCGAGATGTTCCATCAAGTGCAGATCTGATCAATTTCAGAAAAATTAGATTTGTTCACAAGCGTAAAAGTCATGTTAATTTTAATAGAAAAAATGTTAAAATCTCACTTTTCAATTTTAGCTCGTTTACCCCAATCAGACCAGAATAGTAATCCTTTGTTTGGATCAACGCTGATTGCTCTTGGCTCTTGTAGGCCTCGACTTATCAAAATCTAAGAATAAAAATGAGTAAAAATCAAGCAAAATGATGTATTATCACAGTTAATTATTATTATAATAGAAAACCTTTCGATGGCCCCCGTTGAGTCTGGCCACTTCAATTCTATCAGTTCCAGCGTCTGTCCAATAAATATTGTCAGCTACCCAATCAATAGCTAAGCCATCAGGATGAACAATTTCTTCCTTTATTACATCTGATTGTTGACTTCCATCTAATTGAGCTGAAAATCACAAACGAAGAAAATGTTAATATAAAAAATTAAACTTTACTTTACTATTAATCGTTTGGAAAAATAATGAAAAGTTATTATAAATCAACCTCTTCTGATCCTCCTGGCTTCATCATCAGTCCAAAAAACAAAACCAGATTTGATATGATAGTCTACCGCGAGAATGTGTTTGATTCCAGTGAAAGGAAGAATCACGTCGGTGAAA
Organism: Neelides sp. FZ-2019; assembly: GCA_009869795.1. Lineage (NCBI taxonomy): Eukaryota > Metazoa > Arthropoda > Collembola > Neelipleona > Neelidae > Neelides > Neelides sp. FZ-2019. Next base: position 17,526 of record VJMY01000438.1, on the reverse strand, counting down.
TCAGGAGTATCTAAAGAAATCCTTCTAATGTCCGTTCCTTTTGCCACAAGGAGAAATGAATTCATTTGGGAGTCACAAGTCTTTTCGTCGGTCAAGCGAATTCCGATAGGACATGCACAATTAAAGTAAGGTTCTTTGGGGGCAAGAAGGCATAAGTGAGAACATTGGGATTTCTGGCATGGATTGATTCGGGCGTCTCCCCAAACAGGCTTTGGAAGGGCCTGGTCTTCGTAGATCACGATGTCCATTGGAGTTAAGCTCTGTTTCGTTGAGAGTGTACTCAACCCTGTTCCGTCGACTTTGATTGTATGCAGGAAACTGTCGAGAACAAACAAAAACGTAATTAAAAACGAGTTTAAGGTCAATTGTGGAATTTTTGACTAATTGATGTTTTAAAAGGTTACTTGGTTTTCCAATCGCTCCAGTAGAGCTGTCTCTCGTAAAATGCTAATGCGAAGGGATGCTTTGGGTCACCACGATTAATCTCCTTACGATTGTTCCCTTGAAAGTCTACTTTTGCGATATAAAGGAGTTTAGCGTCGACCCAGTATATCTCTTCTTCGTTTAAATCAAGAGCAATGCCGTTTGGCCAAAATATTTCTTTTTCAACTATCACCTATTAGTTAAAACCGTAATTAGTTTTCTTAAACTGATCGTTTATTAAAGTAAGGAAAAAACTTGTGAATATAATTAACCTTTCTATCTTCTCCATTCATCCCTGCTCTTTCGATTTTTGGCCATTCTCCCCAATCAGTCCAAAACATTAGCCTGAAGAAAATACAATAAATGAATACCCACAAATATCATATATTATTAAAGTCTTAATTTACCCAAGATGAGGAGCCAAAGCAAGAGCTCTAGGCTGATCAATTTCTTCCCAAATTAAGACTTTTCGATGAAAGGGAGGATCCATTGACACGACTTCGATTCTATTTGTTTCTGAATCAGACCAATAAAGTTTATTGGTGAGCCAATCGCAGACAAGATCCTCTGGAGCAGGAAGAGCCGTTGACACCAATGTTGTCTAAAAGATGATATAAAATGGTTAAAACCGTTTTGATATTTTACCTCCCAATGCCCCAATTTAACATTTATTATTAAAAAAATATAAACGATCATTTATCAAAGAACCTTTTTATTATTATGTTGACATTGAATTTTCTCGGCTTCAATATCCGACCAGCAAACATAATCTCGTGCATAGTTGATGTCAAGCGCTGTTGCTTCGTTCAGGTCTTTGACAACGATTGATGTGTTGCTCCTCCTTCCACTCCCAACAACATCGAGTATTCTTATGTCTCGGCGATTTGCAAAGATTATCCGCGGTTTTTCTATTATTAAAAATTAACATTCATGATTTCAATGAATTCCCACTAATTGTAAAGTATGTAGTCAGTAATTACATAAATAGAAGAGATCTAAAGTCAAAATTACAAAACCTTTAGCCGGGATGAGATCATTATATAAACTAATTCTATTCTTGAAAGATATAAATTAGAAATATAAAATGCTATTTAACTAATTTTACCAAAAAAATAAAGCTGAATAAACGTTAAAGTTAAATGTTTAACAAACATGCATACTCATTATTTAGTGTCTATAGATTGTTCATCCGTCATACAAAAGTTATACGCCTCCTACACTTACAAAACCTTTAAACGACATTATCTTCTAAACTAAAGTTTTACGAGTTACTTCATATAATTCGTCTACAAATCCGATTATCAATCCTTCTAACACTTTTTTTTAAATATTACGTAAAAGGGGAAATAAATAATTATTTGAATGTAAACAAAAAGTGTGCGGCTTTGAAGTGGTGAAAAATGGTTAAATGAGAAGTGTCCAACTCACCTTCCGAACCGTGGATGAAAATGAGGAGTAGGAGGAAGAAGAGCCGCATCGTCACCCTCGACTCGTCAACTCATGATGATGATCATTGTCACATATTTAAAGAGACTGTGATTGTGAGTATGAGATTGATTGTTGGGAGAAAGATGAAGTAGAAGAGCGAGGCAATGCGCTGAGGTACTAGAATCAAATAAAAGCCGCTCTTGGTCTCCCTCCGCTCTCGACAGTCCGAGGTGGGGAAGGTGAGTGGGTTGGGTGGAGTCCCAGGACCAGTGGGTGAAGCCCAAGAGGAACTACTTGCCCTCAACCCGACCATCACAAGAGTGTAGAGCGGCTCTTTACATTCCTCCACAGCCTCCGAAAGCCTTCTATGGATCTATTCCACCCACCACTACCCTTTCAACATGTAAACATTCACAATATTCCCTTCTTTACACTCCCAATCTCATGCTATTTGCACTTTATATTTCGAAATTTCGGGCTTTCACTCAATAAAAATTTTATTTCTAACGAGTATAACGACTAACGATAAACTTCTAATGTAAGTTCTAAAACAAAGAATAACTACCTAATTTTTAGATTAAGTTAACTTCCTAATATGATTTTAGACTTTGTTGATGAAATCTGAAATATCATTTTATGCGAAAAATTAAAAAATGCTAATGGGTTAAAACAGATAAAAACTGTAGAACTTTTAATATTTTAACAAAATCTCAATAAAATAAATACACGAGTAATAATAATAGTCAATAATGAACGAATCCTAATCTAACAAAGAATGATATTTTCACATGTTGCAACTTTATTCACTTCTACAATAAGTTCACAACACTTGAAATTGAATCATAATTTTAAGCTACATTTACCATCTATTTAATTGTAAGATAATAAAAAACCGGCCCTAATAGGCAAATAATTTTAATTTATTTGGGCTCCCTGATTAACATTAGTAGCAGCAGGAATAGTAGCCTTAAGTCCTACTTGAGCATCTTCAGTGAGCGAGTCTTGAATTTCCCCTTCTTCAAGTTCATCTCCTTCACCATCCTTCAATTTCACAGCATCAACATCAACATGGAGTTTTTCAAAGGCCTCAACAGCGTTTTCCTCCTCCTCTAAAATAGAGTCAAGCATTGAAGGAAAAGTTTCCCTAACTTTGTGGGTCCACGTAGTCACAATGTTGTCCATTTCATTCAATCCACCGAATGTCTTACGTTTCGTCTCTCCAACATCCACTTGGTCGCCCTCGGGTTTTCCCAAAACTTCTGACGGAAGATCAGTCTTAACGGTCAATGAGTCACTCGGTGCAGGAATTTCACAGATGAAAACGCAATCAGAGTCATCAAGCGCTTCATCCACTTTCTCAACAACTTCCTTTTCTGGGGTACTTGAAGAGATTCGCTCTCGAGCTACACGCTGTTCGTCATCGACCATTTTTAAAACTTCCTTGTCAAACTCCTCACCGAACTCTTGCCCAAAACCGGAAAATTCCCCGTTGTTTTCAAATACTTTCGAGTCGCCAGAAGCACACCAGTCATCTGCATATTAAGTTTGGTATTTTAATTTGACGAATATTAAACATTATTCCCTAGTTAATTTAATTCATTGCCTTCTTTAGACTTCTCATTATCAGTCTCCTGAAAATTTGGACTCGTCCCTTTGTCAATCATATCTTTATTGCCAACATTTGACCTTTAAAAGTAAATTAATATAAGCAAAATAAATACATTATGAATTTTTCGTTGATTTAATATTATAATGTTGAAATTAATGAATGAATACTTACGGCGGGTCATACACAACATTGTTTAAAGAGAAATCAAATGCAGTTACGAATTTCTCATCACTCCGTAAAGAGAAATCGTTCCTAAAGATCATTTTGAAACAAGAAAATTTGCTCTTGAACATTAAAATGTAAGTCCGAAAAAAGTATTTATTGGATAAAGAAACAGAAAAACTTGAAGAAATTGAATAACAGAAACAAATCATTTATGTAATTTTACTTTTCTCCTGAAAATCCATTATATGGGATTGTGAACGTAGGGAACTCTTTTGTTGATCTGTTTGGAGTCGAGGAGTGTTTTGGACTTTTCGGAGTATCAAACTTGCTTGATTGGTTCAAAATTTTCATTGCAAGTCCCTAATAAAGTATAAACTAAAAGTAAACAAATATGATCCTTGTATTGGACTCAAATCTTAAATCTTAACAAAATCTTAAACGAAAAGATCTCACCTGTTCTTCAAGAGAATTGACGATACTCTTCACACCGCCGTTCTGAGTGACGGTCCATTCTGAGCGTTGAGGAGATTTGGCCCTCTCAGGCGTTTCAGGAACGTTTTGTTTTGGAATATCCTTGTGAAATAACTGATACATGCTCATCTTTTGAAGTGAATTCATTTCAGTTGTATCAATTGGTCCAACTTCAATCCAGGAGGAGAAAGTACCTTTTTTCTCCAATTGTTCTCTCTCTATTTAAATGTAATTCAATAAAAAAATTTACACGGGATTTTCTATCACTCCTTAAATCATTTCCCTATTAAATCCTTTGTCGTTACCACGAATCAATGCTTTTCTTGGGCTGAAAAGTTCAACAGGAATTTCCTCCTTTTGATTTCGATAATTTCCACCTGTTTTTCTGTGCAAATAAAAATCTTTAATACCTAATTGAAATTCTATTATTTATAAAGGTTTTTAACAAAGTTTTCAATATAGACTTACGAGGAATCTAAATCATGCCATTGCGTTGACGCGTCAACTTTTATCGGTTCTTGAAAGTTGTAAGTTTGTGTTGGCTTTTTGATCACCACAAGATCTTTATTTTTGTCTGGAAGCCACGGGAGTCGTGGGAAGTCGCGAGGCTGAAGAAAATAACGTTGACGTAGAAAAATAGCGCGTCGAATCTCTCGTGGAAGGCGAGAATAGCAAACTCCAGGGCGAATCTAATGTTTGACACATGAGAGAAAATTCTCCATTCTTGAAAGCCAAAGAGTTCCACATGCAAGAGAGAGTTTGCTATTCTCGCCAGTAGCCACTTAAGACTCGAGACCATTTTAAAACACTGTGAGGCTAAAGTTCTATTCTATGTTTCCCAATTTAAAAAATGGACAAAGAGTAAGATTTAAAATAAACATTACCCCATTGTGAGCACGATAAGGAAATGTGTTGAATCTCTCAGACATATTGTAAACATGTCCCATTGGAGGAAAAGTTCGATCGATGTAAGGATGAGAATTTTTCATATTAACTGGAATTTCATTGTCAGGAAAAGATGCCCTCGTGTGACAAAATCCATCCTAAATAATTCCAATAATTAAAAATCAATTTTACCAAACAATCTATGACTTAAGAAAATGGTTAGTGTCAAAATATTAGGTAGGTAAAATATAATTTTCTAAAAATCTCAGAGTCTAAAATAAGTAAATGTCTTAAAAATTTAAACCTGCTTATGAAAAGATAAATAATAACAATAACCTTTTTGGATGAAGTTTCATGCGTCTGAGTTTGAAATTCCAATGAATGACCAACCGGCTTGATTCGAGCATTTTCAGAATTGATTGTTGGCAATGAACGAAGAATGGCTTTTGAAATGTTTCCTCCAAAGTTGGAAAAGAAATTTGAGAAATTACTCGACGAAGTTTGCCTTTCAAGATTGTGACTCGCTGGCTTGATTCGAGCCTTTTCCTTAGGAACTTTTGTGGAACTCAATGAACTCTCCGTATGCAACTTCTTCGTTCCAAGTGAATAAAATGCTCCTAAATTACATAAATCTCGAGTTTAAGAAATATTTATCCATAATAGAATGTACATAAAAAAGAGTAATCTAATTAAATACTAATAAATTTAATTTACCAATTTGGGACTTTTCTGGCATTTCCGAAACTTTATGGAAATATCCTTGGACGTTCACGACTTCTGGTTCAGTTTGAGTGCCAAATGCTGTTTGACGAAGTTTTGCAGGAGTCAAGTTTTTCTTTTCTCGTGGCGGCGGAATCGGAGCTAGCGTGGTTTCTGGTGTCTCATATCGAGATTCTTCTGTTTTGTCAATTAAATCCGTGACCCTAAATATAATTACAAAAATTAAACCATAGATTCATAGATAGATGCATTTGATGCAAAATTGTTAAAAAGAGGAATAATCAGTAAAATGAGTACTTTTTAAGGATAGACCTTGTCTTTCTCAGAACGCCTCTGCCTTGTTGTTCCATCAACTCCATGTTGACTTCCGTTGGCAAAATCTTAACAGCGTTTTTCGGCAATTCTTTCGCACTGTAAACATTTTCAATGTAATTCAGAAAAAACTCAAAAACAGAACATCAAAATAAATGTAAAATAGTTTTTCAATGTGAAAATTGAACTCAAACAAACCCAAAAGCTTTCTTAGCCTTTAAAGTCAATGGAGGCGAAAGCTGAACATCGAAAGGCAAAAATTTATTCCCAGGTGGCAAAGAACTCGTGCTGTAAAACTCCTTCATCTTCTTCTCTTTTGTTGGGTATAGCTGAGGACATTCAATGGCTTCGTCCACCATGTCAACTCCAGCTTCCTCGGTCGCCCCTCGTTCCCGTTCAGTGTGTTCAAACTGATTTTGCATCGAGGCTGTCGACATTCGCTTACTCATCAAGGATGCAGAAGTATAACCCAATTTCTTTTTGGACAGAATCATCATGTCGCGAATTTCTCCAATTTCCATGTCCCTCTCTTCAAATTTCGGAGAAAGGCCAAGGGAGAGAACATGGAACCAAAGATCTGGTGCAACTTCCTGGTCAATTGTCAATGATTCCCCTGTTTCCCTGAAAAGATATCTTAAAGCATCCAAACTATGGACAGACCATGGAACTTCCCCTGAAAATGAATAAACAATAAATCATTCTTATATAAATCTGATACATGTAATGTTGTTTATAAATATTTAATCAAACCATAACAAAGTTCCCACATGACTGAACACAGGGAGTAGACATCTCCTCGTTTGGAGAAATGATACTGAAGAAGAACTTCTGGTGGCATCCAATGACGCAAAAATGAAAGATGAGCATCCAATGAAAGCAGAGGATGAGAAATGGTTTGAATGTTGGTCTAAGGAATGAAATAAGAATGTTTAAATAGTGAAGCTTATAGTAATAAAATAGCTAATTGCAGTCAATTGTAATAAATATTAGGAAAGCAAACACAATTACAAATTCCTGGCCTCCATCAAATGGAACTGCATACTCAAAACAAGAGAGTTTGGCTCCACCAAATTCCATGAACATGATAGCATGAGACGTTATTCCGCAATGAAGAATGCCTTGAGAATGGACATATTCAAGAGCTTCGCACACTTGAATGATGGCATCAGTCACCAAACGCGGACTTAACCGTTTACGCTGCCAAAATTATAAGTTGTATTACAATTTAATTAGTAAGTTTAAAATAAAACTGGATCAACTAAATCCAATACCTCTTGATAAATAAGAAAATGAAGCGATCCGCACATGACCCTCTCAAAAACAAGAGTGAGCGAATATCCGCTTTCAGATTGGCAGACTCCCAATATGTTAAGAATGCGCGGATGGTTGAGCTTTCTGCAAAAATCAATCATTTTATTGTACACTTGTGCATGAGATGAAACTTTGAAACAAAAATAAGTAGTGTAAATATTGAAAAATAAGTAAATTACGTAAGAACGTCAAACTCAGAGATGAGAATGTCGACAACAGCTCCATTATCATGTTGTCTCTTTCGGAGTTGTCTGGCTGAAACGAGCGTCTTCCTGGATTTCCAAATGAAGGGAATGAAGGTTGTGAATTTTCCGCACATCCACGAAGCTGCATCTTGGTCTTTCTCAAGCTCCAAATCTTTTAATTCGTTTATGAAAGGAACACCAACAACACCAGAGGACTTGAATCCATTACCAAAATACACCTAAAGAATTTTTATCATTTTCAAATGTTTTCTAAAATAGTCACAGAATTGAATAGTAAATACTACTTTTCCAAATCCTGTATTGAAGATTCTATTGGCCAAAGTGTCACGCGTTTCAAATATCTCGCGTCCTCTGCTCGATCTTCGGATCAGATCCTTGACTTTATCACGAAACGGGTCACTACAAAGGAATTTAATTAACAATAAACCATCAAGTTCATTATATAACATTGTTTTATTGTAAATAAAAACCTTATTGGATACACGGCGCTGAGTTCTTTGAGCAAGATTGATCCACTTTTTTGGGAAGCGGCGAGTCTTGCTGTTTCAATTACTTCGCGTATGCCACGAACTTTTTCCTCATCATTTTGCATGTTCGCCCAGTCACTGAAAAGTTAACATGTCATCAAAATATTCACTTTGTGAATTGTGATAAATCACAAGAATGAGATGATGAGTAAATAAGGCTTTTACATGGGTCGATTGTTATGGTCATCAGTGAGTCGAAGATCGCCCCCAGCTTGAATAAGGAAGCGAAGATTGGTTGTGCAACCATTGTAGCAGGCTCCATGAAGAGGCGTATGATTCCCATTGAGACATCTGAAATTCGGATCCGCTCCCAAAGAAAGGAGGAGCTCAAGAGAATCCGACTTCCCGGTGAAGGCAGCGCAAAAAAGCGGCGACTGGCCATCCTTGTTCATGACATCAACAGAGATTCCTGGTGTTTAAGAAGCAACGCATTACAATTTATACATTCTAAATTAAGCATTTTAACTCATAAACATCAAAGTGTTAAATGTGTACATTAGTTTCATTAGTACCTGATGCAACGTAGTATTTAATTTTTTGAAGCTTCCCATAAAGGACATTCCGATGAAGACTTTCTGCACCGCTCCTTGATGATTGGTTTGGCCAACGGATTACGGCTGGTGGCTTGTTCTTCCCGTGTTCGACAAATTGGTAATTCCGAGACAAGCTCATTTTCAAAATTGTTTTATGAGCAGAAATCAAAATCAAATTCAAATATCCTCGCAATAACAAAGCCAAAAAAGCCCAAACTATAAAAGCCCAAACAAACTATTTGGAGATAAAAACTTTTGATTAATTAACACTTGATTGATTATTTCAATCTTGGAATTTAGTGAAGATATTATGAAGATTCTATCATGTATAATTAACAATGACAAAATTGAGGATTAAATCAAGTTAATTTGGGTTTGGTTTGGATTTTAACGAGAATCTTTAATGCCCATTTCAGGCTTCTGTGGAATCCGGAATGAATAGAAGGGCATGCATAGCCGCGTTTTAAAGCAACTATGAATTATCGCTTCTAATTGGTTTATTTCAAACAAGCCATAGTCACAAGACACAACGTGGCTTTTTTGACTGACATTAAAATAATAAAATGTTAATGGAAATATGGAAAGGATGACTACAATTGGCTTTTTTAACTCATTATCAGTCAACAATCAGTTCATTTTTATTTAGTTTAAGTTTTCAATGATATTATTGCCCTTATTTATTTTTATTATATTTAAATATGCTTGTTCTTTTTATATACATTTACCAAAAATGATGAATGAATTAAGGATTATTATAGGTTTAAAACATTTTATTTTTCAAAAAATATTCATAGTTTGCAGTTTGCTTAAATGATTATTTCATAAATATTTAAAGTAGATTGTGTTACCTATGTCTGGTGCTATTCCTATATATTATTTAATTTAACGTAAAAATACACATACACCTAATATACTACAAAACACATACGGTAAATATTTAACTATATAAAACTTAACTACTTAACATCCATGAACATAACATTATTGATGCGATTTCTTGCAATCAATTAAGTACTATCCTTATTCTATATAATTATTGTAAACAATGTAAGATAATTATGAATTGTTTAGGGTAGATGGTAATAAACTTTGGTTAGATATTTACTATGTACCTATTTAATTAAATTTTAGAATACAAGTTTATAAGATTTGTAAATTAAATAATTCCAAATTAAATGCCAATGTTAAGTGTAACAAGTCTTCAATATTCAAAAGTAATTCAAAATCAGGTTTAAGAAAATGTTATGACATTCATAACTCAAAAGGGGTCTATTTCAAATCAACATTTGTTTTTGCTAAATTCCTTTTCTAGATTTTAATACCAATTTCAAAGATCAATATTAAGTAACATTGGCTTTGAAAGTATTTTAACAAACATTAGGTTGTATGGACATTTGAAAACCATTTAATTTATTGAGCTACAGCATCGTACAATACAAATGGCAGCAATTTCAAAAATTTCCCATTTTCTCCAAGTATTTTGAAAAATTAAATGTAATTTTTTAAATTTTTGTGCAGTTTCCAAATGACCATAGCGTTTCATTGAAAACAACCTAATATAAGACTTTAATTAAGATATTTTTAAAGTATTACTTCGTTTTGTATGCGAGAGTAAGCATTAAATTTATCACAATTACCTCATTGATTCCATAAGACAAAAGGAAGAACATGAACATTCATATAAAACGACGTAATATTCAATTAACATTCTAATTCAACTTTATTATTTGTGACAAAACTCTCAATACCAATGTTACTCACAATTGATTTTTAAAATTGAAATTAAAAAATCTCTAGGCACAGTAAAAACAAATTTTGATTTGAAACAGACCCCTTTTGAATTATGAATGCCTTATTATAACTGATCACGAGAGATTATAATGTATACATGTTAATAGGTAATCAATTTTATTGTAATTTGATTAATCACAGATCTTTAAATGCTTGACAATTTTTTCATTAATTAAAGAATATAGTATTAACCTTAATTAATTAATTTATTAACCGATCAATTTTAATTCAGTCAATTTTTTTCGTAAATAATCAAATTAAACATGGCAAATTGTAAAGGTTAGTGTTTCAAAAAAGGAATTTGCAAAGGAATTAAACTGACTACTACAGACCTAACAATCTAAAACCTATTTGGTCTTTTAGTCTTCTGTGTGGAAAGGACGTTTGGACGGAGGGATGAGATGTGGTGGAAGTTCTTCAGGGAGGTCGTGACCGTCCAATTTGACATTGATCAAATGCATCGCAAGTGCAAACTCATCAGAATCAAGCATTCCATCTTTGTCGACGTCAGATAATTTCCAAATCTAAAAAAGAGAAACTTTTACTTCTGAATGAAACTTAAAGCATCTTAAAACGACGGGAGACTTTGGTCGTGTACTTTTATCGAATTACTGAATTTAATCTAATTTAGAACTAATGTAATATCTTTTCACCTTTCCAAGCACAGTATTGGGGAGTTTTGATTTGATCATCTCAGCTTTTGCAGCCGACCCGGCAATCTTGCCATCAGATCCAGATAAAGTTTCAAAGACATCGTCGTATTTGTGTTTCTCTTTTGAGACTACCCATTCAGGTTCGCCTTTCCCGGCCTCAACACCTTCAAATTGCTTGAATCCAAAAGGAGTCGACTTGTCTTGAACACCACTAAACACTCCGCCTTTGATAATTGAATTTTGTTGAGTGGCAGCCGCGTCTTCCATGGGAATTTGAGCCATGAGCTTTGCAATGTCATTAGCCAACATGTGGTCCACGGTCTCAACAAGTTTGGGTTTTAAAGCGACGAATTTGGTAAAATCGTGGTTCAACAATTCTTGCTGAAATCATGATAAAAATGTTAATTTGTTAGTAATTTGTAAGTAGTAATTTATCAATTAGCAAAAAGGGATTAGAATTTTTAATTCACTTACCTGCATTCTTTTGATGTCCGGAAAATCACCAGGAGATATTTGGTGCTCTCGTTGTAATTGAAGATATATTTGGTCCAGATTTTTAATAAGTTCTTTTTTCTTTGAGTCCTTTCCAAACATCGTTGGCATATCTTTCCTCAAAGAGCTAATGATGTAAGCATGAACCTAAATATTTAAATTAAGTGTTATTTTTGTAAACTTTGTAACTTTTGAATTTTAAATAAATAAAATGAATATTCAATGCTTGAACCTTGGCCAATCGAGCTCTTTTAATTAAATCGTTCAATTTCCTCAAAGCCGCATTTCGAGGTAGAGTTTCCAAATCATGAAACAAATCTTGTTCTTCTGCTTCAAAGAGTCTAAATTCAAATATTCAAATTATTAAATTAAATTAAAGTCAAAATATCATTTTACCTATTTAAAAGCTAATTAGGCTACTTACTTTCTGTTACTATCATAGCGAAGTGGTTGGTCCCAGAAAGATCCAATATAAACCCTTGCAACTTCAGGAGTTTGGAGAACTTTTCCAAGCGACCACATCAAAGCTCCGTATACTCTCATCAATTGCTGATGGTCCACCATGTCGGCCTAAGAAAACCATTCAAATTGTAAATTCATCATAAAGGCAATGGCCAGAAGAACGAAGTTTCTTTAATTTTATTTAAAAAGAAGAATTATATGTATTTAATGATGATGAATGACATTAAATTATATTTTAATCCGTTAAATTTCACCTTATTGAGAATAATTCTGATTTTGTCATCATGTCCCTTAAGTGCCTCAATTGATCTTCTAAACTCGTCCGAAATGTCGAGTTTATGTGCATCAAAAAGAAGGATGATCCGATCCACTCGTTCAGCAAACCATTCAAGAACTCCGGTAAAGTCATAACCCCTGTCTACTCTTTGCTTCTCTCCGCTAAGAATTCCGGGAGTATCCACGATTGAAATTCCCTTTAGTACTTGAGAGGCCACGGTTGAACATTGAAATCGGTTGAGGAACGCGTTTCCAAACTTGGAAAGAGGACGAAACTGTTTCTTTGGGTCAACCACCAATGCATTACCTGTTTGCAATTAAGAAGAATTATAATTTGATCATTATTAATAATTAGAAATTCAGAAATGTAAATCAACCAAGATTCATTTCAATGTCAATAAAATGTCAATTTAAATATTAAATATTTCTTGATTCAGAAAAGTATTTACCAGGTATAATTCCATCCTTATCTCCATGCATGACAGCAATGAATGAGTCAGTTGTGGGTTCAGGACCAATTCGAATCCCAGGAAAATCTCTCTCAAGAAGATAGCGAATGAATGTGGTTTTTCCGGTGGAGTATTGACCAACCAACATGATCATCGGCTTTGCCTCAAAGTCAGGATCATCAAGGGCAGGAGAGTGGAAGTCGTGAAAGTGGTAAGCCGATTCCAGTGGAAAGAGTTTCGTCTTGTAAATGTGACGGAGACCACCAGCAACATTTTCAAAAACATCAGCGTTCTTCTTGTCCGCTTCTTTGTTGTTGAGCCAGCTGAACATTGTTAGTCGTTTTTCTGAACTCTAACGAATAATCAAATGTTAATCAAAAACAAAGATCATTAAATACTTTGAAGCATTAATGATTAAATGACACAAAAATGTTAAAATAAAACGTAAAATTGTCACCCTTTTCTTTAAACTTTTTCTAATTCTTCTAAACATTTGTTCTCTCTTCTCACACACAAAGTTAGTAATAAATGCAAAAAATATACTCTTGATATTAAAAGTAATCTAAATCCAAAACAAACTTGTACCTTAAATAAAATAATACTCAAATTGAGTTGGGAATTAAACTTGAGAATTATAAATTATACATTATAGAATGAAGAGTATTCCACGCATATGATAAATTAATTCAGAGATAAGTAGATTGGCTTTTATATTTACTATGTATATGTATAGTTTAAAATGATATTACAAAAATTCCCGAATAACTTACGCCTTTATGCTTATACACTATGCACATGAATGAAGTTAGCAAAGACCTCATATAATATTAATTTAATAAGTAAATTAAAAAATTTTTAATATTTTTTAATTAATAATTTCGTGTGTTTGAGTATAATAGGTGTCATAATGATAAGAAATCAATGAAATTAATTTGATAAGTTGTATGCCCAATTCCGTCCTAATCCACATCCCATATCACAAACTTCCTGTTATAATAACGAAAATAACGATCACTGAATGACAATGCGTAAATAGATATACATAATACAGACCACGTTTTTTATGTACTAACCTTATTGATTTTGTTCTGAAAATTCGTTTGGTTATTTCAATCAATATGCAAAAACTGATTTGCCAGAACAGAAGGTCTTTTACTAAATAATTCTCCGTTTCAAAATAGGAGGAAAAATTAAGAAAATTTGAAATGATAGCGAAAAAGATAGAACGTTTAAGAAACTCATTTCAAATACATTATTATGAATGATGATAAATGACCACTTTAATTTAATTTAATGTTTGAAATTTGAGAACACTTCAAAGAAGGAAACAAAAAACATAGAAAGAGCAAATCTGACGCACAAGTGTGAAATGTTCCACATGGCCGTGAATGTTTATATGCATTGGAATTCTAACTATTCCCGTTTAGCCAATCTTCATCTCCTCGTGTACATCGTAAATCATCCTATTTTAATGATATTATATATAGAGTTACTTCCTATTTGATATAATTGAGTGTTAATGGAATTATAGATTAAGCTAAATATCCTTCAACGTTACAATGCTTTCAGTTCTTAGCAAGTGACTAGTGAGCTTGCAGACCCTGATGGTCTTAAATTAATCTAGGGCAGAGCTTAAGCTGATAAATCCACCCGCAAGTGGCAATGAAATTCATTTAGTCATTTTATTATTTTGAGTCTCTTCAAATGTCGCTTCATACTCATGAGTAACTTTGCAAATCCATCAATCATAATTGTGTTAATTCAATCAAATTAATTAATGGTTGAGCTTAACGAACTCTACTTACGTACCATTGAAATTTACGAAACTCTGCTTGATTGAACCTAAAATGGAGCTAACTAGTTACTTGTATTCTATTAATAATTTTATTTAGAGCTTTAAATTAAAAAGGCAATAACAATTTACTATAATACATGTGTGTGGTCTTGCTAAAACTTTTTCACTTGTTCCCGACTTAACCTAACTTTTGATATCAACATAATTATATAATACTTTTAGGGAGCATATTCATTATGAAACAAAGTCTGATTTCATAATGAATAATGTCTGTCTGGGGATATTTAAATAGATCTTTTCTTGTAATTTTATCATTATTATTTGAATAGTAAAAATTGGTTGTTTCTCACCGATTTATCAAAGGTCTTTAATTTAGAATGCTTTATATGATTCTCCTTTCAGAAATTCATTCGCATCATTTCGCCTATAAATAAAATAAACAAAAATTAATTAATTATTATTCATATCAAAAGATGAGATTGATACGAACAAATCCTTAAATTGTTAAACTCCCACCTCAGTTATGTATTTTCAAAGATGTAAATGTTTAAGACCAAAAGAGAAAGTCCAAATCTCTGCAACAGTCTACCTAAATTGAGAGAGGGAGGATTTTATAATCAGCACTATCAAAATAATTTTATTTTATATTCGTTTTAAATTAATTGACAATAACATTGTGAAATGTATTAGCTTACCCAAAGGTGTCAATTGAAATCGTAATTTAAAGGTGCGAGTTCCTTGTTTGAGCCGAATGAATCAGAGTATAATTTGGGTGATGTGATGATGAGGGAATTGTGAAAAGAAATGAATGAAGGAAAGAGGAGTCATCCAAATTCCACGTTTGCACCACCCAATCCCTGACATAGCAAATGAACCTTCAAAATCATTCCAATGTTCTCAGCTCCACCTCGCTCCCCTTACATACGAATTCAAACTGGTATTAAGCTATTTCCGAAATCAACTTGCGCCCAACTTAAAGACCTTTAAACCAATTGTTTTAATAAATTCAACAAGAGTTGATTACAGTTCAATTAACTCGAGTAACTTACGTTAAAGTTAATCATTAGTAGGTTTATAATGTAAACTGATATTTTAATCCAGTCATAAGAATTTGAGATTTATATTAAAATGTCTCGACTTCTCAAAAACTCATCTTTTTTAAAAAGCTTCATTAGTAGAAAATTGGTGGAAACGGAAGTTAACCGGTTTGTTCCTTTTACTTGCAAATACAGCTCGATTGCCAATTTGGCCCCTGAAGATTCGGTTGATAAATACAAAGAGATCATAAGGGATTCAGCAAAGAAAGTTTTTAAAAAAGAGTCATTAATTCCTCCAGGTAAAATTAAAATGTTATAATTATAATATTTTTGCTCTTACGAATGCATGCTATAATTGTTGATTACTCTATTTACCTATTTTTAATATGTAATTCTTAATGTTGTTTAATATTTAAAATTCGTTTTACAGTGGAACAAGTAATCGCGACTGATGTTGCTCTCCAATCGCCCGATTACTTTCAAGTTCATAACCTCTTCACCATTCGTGACTTGTTTGAAGCCAGGGTTCATCTCGGCCATAAAATTGGTTCACTCTCAAGCGACATGCGGCCTTTCATATACGGAGAAAGATTCGAAACTTTGATTTTTGATCTTGATATTACGGCTTTTCATCTTCGTCAAGCTCTCAACTTCACAGCTCACATTGCGTACAGGAAAGGGATCATCCTTTTTGTTTCCCGATCTCCGCAAACGATGCATTTAGTGGAGAAGACAGCGATTGAATGTGGAGAATATGCTCATACAAGGGAATATTTTACTCATATTCTCACAAATTCAGAGGTATTAAAAATTTACCAATATGATAGTAATATATTAAATCCTATTTTTTATAATTCGCGATACCTTGAAAGTTATTAAAAGTCAATGATAAAAAGAGTATAATCTAGCTTTACCCATTTAATATCTACAGAAAAAATTTGGCGGAGTAACGCGTCTTCCAGATTTGATAATCGTGTTAAATACCCTCGACACCGTGTTATCCGATCATGTGATCATTAAAGATGCGACCAAGTTATCAATTGCTACAGTAGGAATTGTTGACTCAAATTGTGCCCCAAATTTAATCACCTATCCTGTTCCTGGTAATGATGACTCTTATTCTTCTATTGAGTTATACTGTAAATTGTTCAAAGAAGCTATTGTTAGAGGTAAAAACAAAAGAAGACTGTTAGAAAATCAACAAAATAAAGAATAAGTAAGATACAAATATATCGAATAACTTAATTTTACATCTCTACACAATGAATGCTAAGTCATTGATGATTAAATGAATTTAGGAAATTACCTGGCGTATTTCATTCCTTATTCGAACATTATACTTATTAATTAATGAAATGAATCTATCGAATCGAGTTTTTCATAGCTTATGTTTAGTCATTTTTGCATAAAGTAAATGTTTAAGTTTTAGATAATTAGCTATATAACAAATGATATGCATAATTTAGTTTAGTGAGATGATATATGAAAGACTTGAACTTTAGTATCATTTAACTTTTAATTTTGACGTTTGAGTTGTATGCTAAATATACTACTTCTACATTTTGATTTGTCTATTGGACACTGTCAATATTACTTTTATCTCCATTAAAATTAGCTTATAAATTTCTTTCATACTTAAACTTCTTCATCTTCATCTTGATAGCTTTCAGGTAGATTCTGAGACAAAGACTACCAATTAATACTGCTAACATCCTTAATATCATTTTGATTGAAATGGATTAAATAGAGATTATTACTCCATCGGGCATCAAGTTAAGATTTTTCATGCCAAGGTTATTCTTAGGCATAGTTTTCTCCTCTTCAATTACTCCTTCTTGTGAAAAATTATCTCTCTGTTCTTCCCCATCTTGAGTCGCTTCTAAATATGGCAAGGAGTTAAAAAGGTAGATAAAAAAATAAACTGGAATATATGGATCTTAACTATTGGTCCAATTTCCGCCCACTTTGATTTATTTCTACA
>VJMY01000437.1:0-64195 GCA_009869795.1 Neelides sp. FZ-2019 | reverse complement strand
AAGTCCATGTCTTCCAGGATCGCCTAATCATAATGTCTACTTAGAAACTAATGAAGACGAACAAAGGACGAACAAAGGTCGCATGCAATTAGAGACGGCTTTTTGAATAAGTAATAAAGCAAAGCTGAAGCTGGAAATGAATTAAATTATAGTCAAGAATGATTAAACGTCAATTTATATGTAAGAGGTAACCGTTTCCCACATTTAATGTGTTCCTCTCATAATCGGATGAAATTCGACGAGTCAAACTGACGAGAGGTTAATTTGGTAAAAATAAATTAACTACAGCTGCGAGAAGAAATTGGATTAAATTTTGAATTAGTAGTTATATTAAAAGTTGAATAGTAAACATATTTAAACGAAGGATCATAGTTCATGCTTAAAAACATACATGGACAAGTCAAATAGAATTGAGCATGAGATTGTAAACCGTATATTTAAAAATTCAAAAAATTGTTTTGAATTCAAATTGAAAAATGAAAAATCTTTCTAGCTAAGAATATCTTATGGGAAAAAAGTTTATAATCTCATGAAGTTGAAGAAAAATGAGTGTGTTTGATGTGTGTAGGTGAAGAATGCCGAGAAGAGGCAAGTAGTTGAATGATAGTTGATGTTAATACAGTGGATGTTCGTCGGAAGTGTACCTGGGATGCCCTGAGATCCGGGGCGGCCTTGGCGCCCCGGCCGTCCCACACCGGGAGTTCCTGGAGGACCTCGAAGTCCTCTTATCAGTTCCTCCATGCGGTCTAAAGTGGAAAAAAATGAAGCTGTGGGGCTGTGTTCAAAAGGAGCCTCCATTTCAATCAAAATTTCCCTGGAAGAGAGGGCAAGGGCCAGACGAGACACAGTGAGTTTAATTAATTGAGTAGTAAAATAATTGGGCAGAGCCACAAGGCGGGGTAGCAGAGCGGAGGGTCACGATTAAAGCCCGTGCCAACATTCTCGTGTCACCTTGTGGCCCCTGTTGGCCCGGTGAGCCTGGCCGACCCGGCTTGCCACGGCCCGGGAGTCCTGGCGGACCCACCAACTTCGACGTCAGCTCTGCTAATTGGTCTGCATAGAACAATTTGAATCTCACGTTCCCACTTCCCCGCCCTCCCAACTCTACTTTGCTATACCTCGTAGGACGGAAGCGCAGATTTCTCGCAGTTCGGCCTCAGAGAAGCTCCGACCCTGACACTCAAGTTATTGACCAATTCATGTTAATTAGGTATATAGTACTTACCTGTGGTCCAGGAAGTCCTGGTTGCCCAGGACTTCCACGTTGACCTGTTGCTCCTGGCGGTCCAACTGAGCCTGGTGTTCCTGGTATTCCTGGTGTACCTGATGGCCCTTCAGGTCCTCTTTCTCCATTAGCGCCTCGTTCTCCAGGCTAATTTTTTAATTTCATTTAAGTATCATTCATTTTAGAATTAATTTAAGGAAGGAAAAATCAACGATTTCTTTTCTCGTACCATTCCAGTAGGTCCAGGCATCCCAGCTGGTCCTCTTTCACCCGGTGCACCATGTCCATAACCATATGCTTTTGAAGATCCTTGTGGAGCGGGATCTCCGGGAGGCCCTGGCGGACCCGCCGGACCTGGAGGACCAGTTTTCCCTTCAAGTCCAGGAATTCCTGGAGGTCCCATTTGTCCAGCTGGTCCATGGGTTCCCATCATTCCAGCGGGTCCTGGAGATCCTGGAGCACCTGGCATTCCCATTTCTCCTCTGTCTCCTTTAGATCCAGTTTTTCCTATGAAGCCTTGTAACCCTTGTTTTCCTGAAATTCCTTGCATCCCTTCTGGTCCTCTAGGCCCAGGTTCACCTTTTTCTCCAGGCAAACCCTAATGAGTTCAAAATATTCAAAATAAACGCAAATCTTTAAAAATGTATTTATAATAAAATGTATGTACTCTTTCTCCTTCTGATCCTTGTTTCCCTTCAGGACCAGGAAGCCCAAGAAGCCCAGCTTCCCCTCTTGGACCAATTGGACCGCTGTCTCCTTTCTCTCCTTTCAATCCATCTTCTCCTTGTGGGCCAACAGGACCAACTTCTCCTGGAAGACCAGGAAGTCCTTGGGCTGCAACTGAGCCTGGTGGTCCAGGATCTCCATCTCTTCCTCGATCACCCTTGTTTCCGGATGGTCCCTGAATTCCTGGATTTCCAAGAGGACCAGGAAGACCAATAAGACCCGGTGGGCCTCTCAAACCCATAAGACCCATTTGTCCCATTTCTCCTTTAAGTCCTGGCATTCCTTGTAAGCCTTCTCTTCCAGCTTCTCCTCTTGCTCCGTCCATTCCAGGAATTCCCGGTAAACCGCGATCTCCTTTATCACCAGCATTTCCTCTATCCCCTTTCTCTCCTCTTTCTCCTCGATATCCAGTTGATCCTTTTAGTCCAGGTAATCCAGAATCTCCTGGCTGTCCAGGTGGCCCTATAGGACCAATTACTGGTCTTCCACTAACATGGCCAGTTATTGGACCAGGAGGCCCTGGCGGACCCTATTTAATTTTCAAAGTATTTAAATTAAATAAAATATGCACATAAATCTCTTATAGTTAGATAGAAATATTAATTTTTTACTGCAAGTCCAGGTAAGCCTCTTCCACCAGGAAGCCCTTGAGGACCCATATCTCCTTTGAATCCTCTCAAACCAGGAAGTCCATCCTTTCCCGGCGGGCCAATTGCTCCAGTTTCTCCTGTTAAACCAGGCCTTCCTGCCATTCCATCATTTCCTGGTATTCCCTATTAATTGAGTAAAAGCAAATAAGTAGTAGTATTTCGTTTTACGCCAAAATATCGATAATGAGATATTATTCTCACCGGGAGCCCTTGATCGCCTCGATCACCCTTGAGTCCAGGAGGTCCAACGACTCTTATAGAATCCCCGGAAGGTCCTTGTAAACCAAGTGGCCCTGGCATTCCTTGTACTCCGGGAGTTCCTCTGTCTCCTTTATCCCCCTTTTCTCCATAATCTCCCCTTTCTCCTCTGAGCCCTTGAAGTCCATCTAATCCTCTGTCACCTTTAGGTCCTTGACCTCCAGTAACTCCTGTTAATCCCCGAAGACCCTGTGGACCTTGTGGTCCTGGTACGCCCTAAAGAAAATTTAAATTCAATTTATTAAATTTGAAATAATTAAATAATTTACAGCTGGGCCAAGAGGTCCCCTGTCCCCGATTTCTCCTCTTCTCCCTGGGAATCCTGGTGGCCCTTGTGGTCCTCGTTCTCCTCGTGGTCCGGGAAGTCCATCCAAGCCCTAAAACAGTAATTTTGCTTGTTGATTTTGTTATTATATGTATGCTTTAAATTGTTTGCGTGCATAAAATTAAATTGGTTACATCTGTTCCATTAAACCCAGGAGGTCCTTGTGGGCATATGACATCACATGCTGGCTTTTCAATATTTTCAGCTCTCTTCCTTGGCTAAAAATTGAACATATTAAAAGAGAAAGTTTTTATGGAATATATATAAATAAGTATCAGAACAGGATAAATATTTACAGGTAGCTCATTGCATGTTTCTCGTTCGGGTCTCGTAGGATCACAGTTAAGCACCATCCATTGTAATTCAATCTAGAATAAAACCAAAAAAGATATTTTGATTTGTTTGATTTCATAAGCTCGTAAGATTTAGAAAGTCTATAAATTGTAACTCATCGCTTAATTTGCCATTTAAAATACGGAATCAAAATATCAAAGATTTAAAAGTAATAAATTATCATAAAAGTTCTATTCGTCATTCTAAAAATAGGGTTTGAGTTATCAAATAGGAATCTACTCTGTTGAAATTTTAAGAATGGCTCAGGCTCGGAGAATCTCAGAGCCATAAATAACCTCAGAGCGATCAATGAGAAGCAGGAGGAGCTCATTTGGAAATTGAAGCAAACACGTAGATGAGATGAAACCTTATCTCAGGTTTTTGTTCAAACTGGATTGTCTAAGAGATGAAGAATCGTCTTCGATTCTTTCATTGCTCCTTGTGGAAAACTGGAAGGTTGTGAATTTTACGGAGTAAATCAATGAGTTTTCTCTGTCATTCCCTTGCTTCTCGTGTTTATCAACAGGAGTTTTTTGCCCTCGTCTTGCGAGTGATGATGAATTTGGGAAAAGGCCTTCTCTGCTTCGCTGTGTCTCTCACTCATTGAGAAGATAAGACTCCCTTCATTGACACTCTGACATGATTACATGGCAGCAGTCTCCAAGAATCTCAACACGTCCTCGTCCTTGACAGACACTCATATCAAACGCCCTGACTTCTGGGGTTTACACCCTCAGACCGGAGGCTTCAAACTTCCACTTTCTCATACATATAGTCCTGTTCAATTCTCATGAAATAAATTACTCACATGAGTTTAGGTGACTTGTTTTTAATAAATTTTAACTCTACAATTTGTCATTACGCGCCTGTCTCCCAACTAATATATCAAAATTTTGAATAACATGAGACTTTTCTCTTTTATATCACATTTGCATTGTTCGTAAAGCGAGCTAATGGAACAAGAGCAGATACATTGAGTGACGTTTTTGAATAACTTTTTGTCAATTTAGTTTTTAGGAGTAAACTTCACATACTCGTTTGGACTGGAAGAATGTTCAATTGTAAAGCTACTCATAAAAATCTTACAGGCACAGTGGTAGTAGGAGAACCAGCAATTTTTGAGATGGACATTTGCCCATTTACGTCAATTGGACCCCTTGGCTCAAGAGCTTCGCTCCCGATCTCTTCGCAATCGGCATACAAGATGACGCGATCTCTAAAAACTCCAAAATGTATCTTGTGCCAGTTCTTGTCAAAGACCTATAATGGAAATGTCATTTATGTAAATATTTTATGCATAGGTATATCACTTTTTGCAAGATTTCTCAATGATCGTATTATACTTTAGCAATTACTCACGTCGACATTCTTAAATGATAAGGTTTGAAGTCTCTGTTCAAAATCCACTATTGAGAATTCGACGGTTTTTTTTCTTTGATTGAGTCCAATTGAAAATTGCGTCCGATTGTGTGAATCCGATAGAGAAACTAAATGCCAGGTAACTTTTGGTGGCTTTTTGGTCTTCCATGTCGTAATAAAGCTGAAGGAGAATCGAATCATTGATTCATAAATACATGTAAATTCATCAGAAAAGTTTAAGTAAAAAAGATTTTAAATATGATACAACCTGAATTGATCCGGTAACCCTTGTGGAAGTATTTCTTTTGTATGTCTAGTGAGGTCAACGTTGCGTTCAATACGATACGCCGTTTGGAGTTGATCTGACCCTTGGACCCTTGTCACAGTTGGCAACTCCCCTTCAACTAAAATGTCTAACCTGTATGAATTGTGATTTATTATACAATTGGTCCTCAATCCTTAAGTTTTATTGGGAAAATTTATAATTTTAAACCTGAATTTACGAATAAAATCAAAAGCTTGAAGATCGTCTTCTCCAGGCTTGTAATCTGAACATGGACCATTAACTTCATTGTAGACTCCATTGTAGTCTAAAAGGAAAACGTTTTGGACAATTAGGTTTTCAATTATCATTTGGTCATTCTTTTAAAAGATGTGTTTTTTATGTTTGGTAAGTTCCACATTCTCAGAGGTTGAATAGAATTACTCTCACTTTCTAAGATGAGATGAGAAAAGGATAGAAGAGTAATAGAATTTTAAAGCTATTTGTAATCTCCTCGTTAAAAAGATTGAAAAGAAATTGGAAGAAATGTAAATAGAGAAAAGGAGAGATGAGATCATAAGTAGAGAAGATGAAAATGAGATCGTTAAATAGAAATTGTAAATTCGGTCAAATACGCAATGTAGGTAGTAAATAGAAAAATAGGAGATAAAAAGATGTTTCAGGAAGTAGTTTAGTTTACACATAAATATAGCTTGATTAAAACAAAAAGCATTAACATGGTATTACAAAAAATGGTACAATTATGAATGTAGCTGTAGTATTTATATTATTGGAAGTATATGCTTTTGATTTCGCTTATTAAAATTTAATAATTAAGTCTGTCTCTACTTTAAAAACACATTTCCTTATAGTGATTTACATAAAAAGGTGAGAAATGTTTTAGAGAATCGTTTAAGTTTACGATTATATATCAAAATTACAGAATTGAAGTGTTGAAATAGAGAAAAATAGCAAAACAAGAAAACTAATCAAAATCATTCACTAGGAAGAATCTCAAACTAGTACACTAATCACAAACGCAGTGAAAAAGGAAAAATTAGAATAAAAATTAGAAAATGAGACGAATTTGAAAGGGGTTTCTTCAAAATTAACCTGCAACATCATCATAATAAGCCTCTGCTACATCTCCTCTACGTGGACCCAAATCTGCAAGATTAAAAAGGAGACTCCTGCACAATCGCTCAATCAAATGTGTAACCTTTTGAGTGTGTGTGAGTGAGGGAAGTGAAAAGGAGGATCCAATGTTTCTGTGTTTAAGTGTAGCAAAGAGGAAAATTAATTAAATTATGATAGAATCTCAAGGGGTGTGATGAGGATGAGTTCTTACCGTCTTCTTCTCGATAGACTAATCGTACACTATCGAAATCGTCTACCTCAGGGTCCTCGTATCCATAGCCACTCTCCTCTATAGGATACACGCGACCAGAGTTAATCATTAATTAATTAATTAGAATTAAATAGCATAAAGAGAGTAAATTAATACTCTCCGTTTTAAAATGTTAGCTAAGGCTAATAAGCAATCATGTTATTTTATATACAATTTTTTTCAATGTCCTTCTAATTAAATACATATACGCTAATTACAATTGACAATTTTTGAATGAATAAAAAATGACTTACGTGCGAAGGAAGGGCGAATAAGTAAGCTCACCGAAATACTATACAAGAGTATGACTGACAAGATACCACCTTGAGGTCGCCATCTAGAAAAGGTTAAGTATGAAGTTAGCGACAACTCGAACAATTTAGTCAACATTCATGGCAAGGTGCAGAGGAGACATATTGTGTATATAACTATTTTATGAAATGTGCATTAGCGATGGTGAAAGCAAATGAGTGGGATCTGTTAAAAGGATCAATGTGCCGAGATCTTTTTCAAGGAGTTCTATGCCTCGATCGGCGGATGTGTGAAGACATGAAGCAAGTGCAAGTGTTAAATACTTTCCGAGTCCGGAGTATTTCGAGTTTCTCAAGGATTCCTTTAGTAATTGAAAAAAAGAAGAAAACGAGGAAAAAATTGTGTGAGTCTGAGGCAAGGTGAATTAGAGCATCGACCCACTTTCAGTTTCTATTTCTACCCCCTCAATTCTCATTCTTTCGGAGTCATGAATGCGGGGACCCGAAAATAATTTTGTTAGGAGCCAGAGAGCAGAGAACCATCAACTTTGGAGAAGTTGATTGGATTTATCTCTCCGACGCACCCTGAGACAATTTAATGCAGGCAATGCCAAATAGACAAAGTCAAGACGAAGAGTGGAGAAATTGTTTCACGGCTGTCTATTACTTCCTTCATTTCTTCATTCTCTCCTCCCTCTTACTCATTCCTTGATCATCCAGAAGGAGTCTAGCAATTTTACATTTTTATACTTTCCGAGACGAGGACATTAAGTTTTATTGAGATTGAGATAGAATTCCAAAAAAATATAAGGGAAATAAAAAAAGTCCTCACAACCCCAGCAAGACTTCTTCCTTCCTCCATGGGTCGGTGTGAATAAATGAGAAGATGTAGGATCTAATAAATACGGCCGCTTTCTCTGACAAGACTCTTACTAGAATTTTCTAAAATATTTTTTTCCCACTCACTCACTACTTACTTTTGCGGCTGGCATGAAAAAATCCTCACAAACTTTACTTTTCTATCTCCTTTAAGACATTTATTCATTTTCAATCCTTTAATTGGATTTCAACTCTGGTCATGCATTTTGATGACATTAGGAGAGAAAATACGAGATGTTATAAAAAACTAACAGGAAGCCTCAACTTGAAGTGTCTAGCGAAGGAATTATTTGTTAGTTTATAAGTACAGAGTGGAGACAGAGTAAGGAGTGGAAATGTTTTTGTGTTAGTACTATGTTATTCCGATAATAAGCATTGGACTTCGTCCCAATCTCAGCACCCAGCGTTTTTAATGACGAATCATCCCGGTTTTGATGAGATGTAAAGGATAAATGTGATTTAGGATGAAGGAAAATTTGAAAATTTGAATTCGAAGGCGGAGCAATATCATTATTCAACCGATACTTTACTTGCTAACCCTGTTTCCGGATTATCGTTACTAGATTTATCGGTTTGTCCGATAAATCCTTAAGACATTACACACTCTTAAGCACCTTCACCATATCTTTAGAAAATCCATATTTACAAAAATATGAAATATCAAGAGCTTAAAAAGCTTAATTTTACAATTTATTGGTTTTATAACAGGTACAGTAGTAGTTTGCTACAGTTTGCAATTTAATCACTTATGTGTCTTTCAAAAAGAAAAGTTTAAAGAATTTGAATGCTTGTTTTAGGTTTGTGTTCATTATTAAATCGAATTGGAGACAATTCGATTTAATAATGATAATCATTAAGATTAAACGAGCATTTCTTTAGGATCAGGGCATGAATCCTGTACGAGTTCCTCAAGGTCTGTAAATGAGTTTTGAAAAGAAGAGTGAGAGATGAGTTGTATGAGATAAAGAATCTTCTATGAAGATGCTCCTTTCCTTCACCCCGGTCTACATATCTCTTCTCGGGGGAAATGAATCAGAACTCTGTAAAGAGCCAGATAAATTACGACATGGGTTTTGACTGAAATACACCCAAGGTGCCGGAGCAAACAACGTGCAACGTTTCTTTTTTCTCCCCATCCGCCCCTTGATTTCATTAGGAGGAGGAAACAAATAGAGGAGGAGGAGATCAACCCAAGATTTCCGCATAGTCTCACTCTCTAAATACGAGCTTGACAAATGAACTGGATTACTCCTGTGGCTGGATTAGCTACATTCGGTTCGTAAGGCCAGGTGCGGTCCTAAACCTCAAATTAATCAAATCATATTTTTGCTTTCGAGTAAATTCGCAATTCCACAAAACAGATTGTATGACGGAAATTCTGTTATAAATGAAATTTAATGAATGCGGCCCCATCATTTATCACATTATTATTCATCAATTTTTATATCACAAGGAATTAAATACAAAAATATTTGTCAAATGAGTTCTCTCCAAAAAAAACTCATTTTCGTTCTGTTTTGAAATATGTTCATTAATTCTTTCAATTAAAATTAGGAATTACCTAATTTTATAAAGTCATTTAAAAAATAACGAAACCTTGAAAATATCTTTCAAGATATTTTTAATAGAAAATTCTAAACTCGCGTTATGTAAAATGAAATTAAAGACGAATGAAGAAGAAACTCTTTCTTTCTTGGTACACAAAAAAATTTCCTCATCGTTCTGATGAAAAAGAATTAGTAAAGGAGATGTGAATAACAGGCTCAATGGCTCCTGAATCAAATGAAATGGAAGTGAATAAAGACGAGAAAAGGGTTAATTGACCCCAACGAGAGGAAATAAGGAAAGGAAGGCAGAACGTCGTCTGTTTACGTTCAATTATGTATGTGGTTAAAGAGATGTGCTTTTCTATCTACTGTGAAGCTTCCAGCGCATCTCCTCGTAGTTTTACTTTATTGCTATTGCAGTCTCTTATTAGAGTTCTCCTACAGATCAAGAATATTTTATTCTTGGATCGGACATTATAGAAATGCACATAGTCACTTTAACTATCATTAAATATAATCGTAGGAACGAAAGCGTTGCACGCATGTGAAAGTCTAGCCATTCTGAAAGATCAGACGCTTTTTTTTACATAATACTTGCTTGAACTACTGCTGACACTCAACATAATACTTAACTAACGACCACTATGTTATTTTTCTAAATAAAGTTACTTACTCTGAGGGCCTCAATTACTTTTTCATAAAAATCTTTAAAAATAGGAGTTAATTGAAAATATTTAACTCGTTTGATTTATTGCCCTTATGCTCCAAATGTCCTCAGACTCTGACAGGTTTTAATTTAATAAAATCCTTGTGTGCAAATTTCTTTTAAATGGACTTTTTTTTATTTGGCAATGTAAAAAGAGATAGAGGACTGTAAAATGAATTTAGGAGGATTCTAAATAAATAAAATTATAAAGTTGATGATTCGAAACTGGCTACAAAGCGATATATCAAATGTAGCGAGTCTTGGAATTCCCGAGTTATTCCACTCTGATTTATGACATCTTTAAAAATGTACACAGAGAGAGAATATCTTTCTACTCCTTCAGCCTCCCATTCAATCCTTTAAACATTTCTCGAGGAAGAAATATTGTCCTAGTGTAATTGTCCATTAGACTTAAACTCATTTCAAATAGCAAGTTAGTGCAAATTCCTTATTCCTACATATTCCCATAAGAATGTGTTTTTCATATACCGGGCGTTTTTATGTAGCGAAAATATCTAAAGGCAAGTAAAGCTAATTGAATTCCATAAGGTTGCTGTGGGATATTTAATAAACGTTAGATAGGAAATTATCATAGCTTTACATGCATTTGATGTTTGCGCTACATAAAAAACGCCCTGTATCTGAATCTTATCTCGTCTGATATAATCTGACGTGAAAATCCTTTCGTGTATTTAACATACGACAAAAGAAATGAATACTCTTAAAGTTCAAGGATGACAATATAAACAAATGAAATTTAATTCTCTGTAATTATGCAAATTTCCCAGATTGGTCGGATGCTATTGTTTCAGATTTCGGGATTAGAAAGGATTAAAATTCAAAGATTCGCCTCTCCGAACAAGGAGGAGGAAATCACTTGACAGCAAAGATGCACGGTCTCTGGTATAAATGTGGAGAAGAGACATTAGAGACTATTAAGGGATTAATCGCCACGTGCAATTTCTTTCCCACCTCAGAGTTTACTTTTCCTCTTTTTTAGGGTTCAGGAGACGTTAAATTGGTGGAGCGAGCGAGGGAGTCAAGCTGACACGTTGTGTGGCCCCATCCATTTTTATTCACTCACCCAGTTAACGTCGCATATGGAATAAATGAGTGGAGTTGCAGTTTTAGGAATGGAGAAACACGTTGGGGATTCGGAGACATGGGAAGACACAAAGAGATTATCATCTTTGGAATGTCAAGTAGCATCACCTTATTTTGGTCAATGTCCGCCTTCCTTTCTCCATTCATCTCCTTTTTATGTGGACATTCAATTCGGACTTCATTAGCTCCCGTGTATAAGATCCCTTGATTTTGGAGTTTATTAATGGGCCCTTAGCTTTATCGCCTCACCTTTGATTGGGCCTTTAGCATGGTTTCGAATGCAGGCGAATCTTGCACTTTAATATTTATAGCCTTGCGATTTATATCTTTGATTTACCCTCATGAATTATTCCAATATAAAAACTTTAACCACTTTACTCCTTTTTGCTTACTATTATGTGAAACGGAAGTTCCAATGCCCATTCATCCTTAATCTTATAACAATTACTGTATAGCTCATATATTTTTGGTAAAATTAGGGAAACTTCCTCACTTGTGCAAAAGTATTAAAAGTACCTAGTTATTTGGAGTTGTCCACGTGTAGATTTTATATAGCATTTATCATTTATTTATGTATCTATAGATTTTTTCTAAAATCCGAGAATGTAAATGTATTGCAATGAAATTGCCAAACTCTAGATTCTATCTCCACGTCGATCAGAGAGGGAAGTGAGCAATTCGTTTTTCATGTCGAGTCAAAATCATATCAAATGAGTTGTCAAAACTTTGACCTTAAAAGGTGAGAGTGTAAGGAAGGAAAGTAAATTTACCTCCATGGCCGTCCTTTGACTCTTTCCATACTCAAGAGACTTCTGTCGGTTGTAGGAGGACGTAAGGCTGAGCGGGGGGCAAAGGCTCAAGATCTCAAGTTGAACTTGTCAACTTCATTTTGGGGGAAATGATGAGTAAAGTGGAGTTGTGGGCAGTGAGAGAGCCTCGGTGCTCCTCCGCGTCTCACTGGATGTGTCGAGTGAAGAAAGCCTTCTTCTCTGTGCCGGCGAGACTCCCACTCGCCTCCTAATCCAATTCCAATCTTTACCACTTGGCAAGCAATTTCTCTCTCAAGATTCCAGAGTGAATCGGTTCTTCTACTCCATTCTGAAACCAAGTTGTAAATTCGGCCTGGCGGCTCCGCGATTCAAATTGGATCTGATCAACTTAACACTCACTATATAAGCAAATCCTCTGGTAATCTCCAACCCGACGAAATTAAAAGGGAATCAAAAGGATGTTTTTTCAAAGGAACAAACGGAGGCGTCTTCACTCCTCACTTGATCCTTGCGGAATGAACTGATCTCGGAGGTTATTAAGAATTAAACGATTCTATATAGGATGT
Organism: Neelides sp. FZ-2019; assembly: GCA_009869795.1. Lineage (NCBI taxonomy): Eukaryota > Metazoa > Arthropoda > Collembola > Neelipleona > Neelidae > Neelides > Neelides sp. FZ-2019. Next base: position 51,847 of record VJMY01000437.1, on the reverse strand, counting down.
TTTATATTCGACCATAGTACACTAAATACAAAGGCATATACCTATTGTCGTCAAACTCTGGTCCTGTGTTGGTTAGACACTTTTTCTTATATAAAAATTTTATCTGGTCAAGTTTGAATAGGATTGATCTTATTAATTGTCCACTTGGCGGTCGATGGGGAGATTGGGCAAGAAGTGAGAAGATGTGGATCGGAGTCAGAGCAGCAACCTGAGATCCCCACTCCAAAAACTTCTTCTTTTTCAACAGTTTTTCCTCAGCCCAGGCGCACACAAGACTAAATTCTTCTTCCACTTGTAGTTTTCCTTGGGACTTCCAGAAGAAGTTGAGGAACGAGGTATAGGGGAGTATATAGGGAGCTTGGATTGAGGAGTCGGAGGACTCGTGAAAAAAGGCAAGTGACACTTCCTCTACACCCACACGCATCTCATCTCAATCTCTTTTCCTCATCCAATGGAATGAACACAATGAATGAACCCACTGGATCCAACGAGGGAAACTCCCGAAACGCTTTCCAACCGGCCAACGTAAATTGTGAGCTAGCAATGTCCTCATAATGACCCTTGCCAATGCTCAGTCACCAGTGTAAATTGAAGTCTAACTCTTGGACATTTCCCCAAGACTTCCATTCACGCACAAATGGCCTTTACACGGACGCTCGTTTGAGTCAAACAAGAACCCAGATTTTCTCAATTCATTTACCCATAGAAGCCATTTAGAACAGGAGACAAAATGTCATTCCACCTGCAATTGCCTTTATTGCTCTTGAAACTCCGAAGTTCTTCTCGCCTCAGCCATGGAACATTCAAGTAGGCATTTGCTTACAGTCTCACTTACATATTATTATCAAATAAAAGACTTTACTGGCCGATGGACAATTAAACTTTTCCTTTTCCAGCCCACTTTCATAGTTTTGCAGAAGAAAAGACTCGTCTTGATAACATAAGGTTGAATGTGCCTCACTCCTTAAATAATACAAATACTAATAAAATTGAATTCCATTAGAAGATGCGATGCGTTAGCGTTAAAAGATGAGTGCGAGAGAAGACGTTTAGATAATCCTGTGGCTCAAGAAAAGTCTAGCTTTATTTTATTACTCATAGGAATACGAGATGAGTCAAGAAGGTGCTCAATGGAGTCAAATCCAAAAAAATGGAGATTCGAGTCGCTCATTAGGCCGTCTAATAAATTGAACTGCCTCAGTTTCATAAATCAAATTATCCCTTTGGTGCTCGATGAATATGAACTTGCATAAATATGAACTCGACCATTTTCTCCGTGCTCTGCTCTCTAATTAATGATATTCCCAAACTGGGTGGAGTGATTGGTGCAAGGCGAGGAGAGGACACTCCGTCGTTCCTCTGCCACTCGAACACTTCTCAAGAAGGAGACGTCGATGGAGTCAAGGAGCCGAAACAGCCGCCGTCGTCCCACGCACTCACACATGGCACCTACGACCACCACCGGGATTAATACAGCTCAATGTTGCGAAGTCTGGGTATCTCTTCAATAATTTATTTTCATGTCCTATTCCAAGGCTTCAAATGGGAAAAAATGAGAAAAATTAGCGTCAAGTCCACCAGTAATCCTTGTAGTAACTGCTCCAAGTTTTAGGCACTAACTTGAATGTAAACCAATTCAGAGCTATGCATTCACCTCTTTCATCTTCTTACGGAGGTTTGCCGAATTGGATATTTAGAATCTCTTTTGGCATTCATCTTCATTGTTTAGATGACGAGTTAGGTTAGATTGACCCGACCGTCGCATATCGCCATTTGGCATTGTGACATTTATCATACATGCGAGCCAGAGCATTTAAGTCAAAAGTAGGAGTGGAAATGAAGTTTAAATTATTCCCACATCGCTCTTCACTCCTCTGTCATATACATTCAATGGGGGTTCTTACTTGAAAAGAAAGTAATTCTCAGAGATTTAAAACCTCATTCCTCCCCACTTTACGTAGGAAGATAAGAAGTGTGAAAAGAATCACGCTCGCCAATTTCGTCTTGGATATTGTGCCAAGTTATTTATTCACTTAAAAAGCTTGCAAATTCCCCTCTCCTTCCTTTTCCACGACTAAATGCGTAATTGTATGTATATATCACGCACAGTAAATGTAATACACACTCAAGACAATTTATGATTCTCATTGGGAAGAAAGCTAGTTATAACTATAACTTATAAATAATGTCATTTTGCCATAATTTCGCCTTTACACTTACATATAACACGTAGAATTATTTTAATTAATTTATGTTTTTTAAATAAAAGAAATGAAGAAATATTCATTTAAGCTAATCTTTTAATTACAAATAACATAGTAGGCAGTAGGCTAAATCCCCTAGTTTAAACTTGTCTTAATTGCTGCAGATTAGGAACTTATTTAGATGAAATTCCTAATCTATATCCGATTAGTTTTAATTCTCTTAACAAAAGCTTGAATGCAATAGAAATAGAACAAGAAACTTGACTAGAAACATTATTTTTCTTATGGTCAAGGATAAAATTCTATGGGCAGTAAAAGAGTTTATATAAGGATAATAATCCTTAATATTGCTACAATAGAGCCGTTCAATGTCTAGAGAATATCAAATTCAGCAATTAAGTTCAAGTCTGAGAGAGTGATGGGAAGAAGCTGGCGATTAGGTCTTGACGGATGTGTGAATTCATTTAAGGTTGAACATATTTACCCTAAATATGATGCTCATGATTTCCAGCCCGAGTCTTACTTCTTTTTACGGAGCTATTCCCTAATTTACTGAAGGCAGGAGAGCCGTCGACTCTCCGCTGAACTTCCTTCGACCGTTTGTCCTTAGAAGGAAGGAAGGAGCGAATCATCCCTTAAAAATCTTACTATATTTTTCGAATCCTCCTCGAGGCTCAACCGTATGCACTCGTGCAATAACAACGAGAAAATCCAAATGCAGGAGAGACATATGATAGTCAAAATTATTCAGCGTTTCCTATTACGATCGAAATGGATTTACTGGGCCGCGCGGGCGGTGAGGGTCTTTGTTGAATTATTTACTTAATAAAAGTAATAGGACAAGTTCGTATTACATTCATCTCTCAGTCCTCATTAGAGGAGACCTCTTTCCCAAGCTCAAGTGTGTAGAGAGCATCCATTGCAGAATTCCTAATCTGGTTCTTATTTTCATTTTCCAAATAAGGGCCCCTTTCCTTCGCCACTGGCTGAGTGGGCCTTTGGAAAACAATTATAAATTCTTTCATCCAACTTCTCCATAAGAAAAACTTAATTTCTCTTGTCATCCCTTCAAATGATATGATGACTGGGATATAAAAATTATAATTAATTATTTTCCATTAACACGAACTAATTCAAAAAGTTATAATAGAAATACAGAAATATTAGATTATAGAAGGGTTAATATAAAATCAAGTTCTATCCTATTGGAATTTATGCGTAAGATGCGAAAGTGTTTAGTGAGAAATAAAAGTGAGTAACGAGTCAGGGAATATTTCGCAAAACAGAGGAGAGCAAAGTGAGAAAAGACGAGGAGAAGTGAGTTAAGGAAAGAGGAGTGAGGAATGCCGGGTTCTCTCAGTCATGGAATGATCTCCTCTCCAGACGATCTGATAAGAGGACGTCTCATCTCTCCTTGCTTCCCATTTCTGGTATCACAAAAGGTTCCCTGTTGGCAATGAACGAGGCGAAATCAAGTCCCAGCGACGTGCTCAGACGTTGACAAGGAAAAGTGAAATGAGTGGGTTTCCCATAAATACATATTTACGCAAATCCTCGACTCGACTCAAAGATGCGAGATGCGTATTGTCACAAGGAAAAGTTTAAAAAAATGATAAAGAATGTTTTAATCCGACTCACCACTTTTTTACTCTTTTGACGTGACAGTTTATGGAGGTTCGTTTGACATTTAAGGGAGATAATACCTCTCATCCTTGTTGAGATGTAACAGCTAATAGTAAGTCATTATTCTGAATATCTGCCCGTTTCTGTCTTTTATACTCGTACTTTACTATACTCTTAAGCCGCATAACCAATGAGCTATAAACCCATATAGACTTTCAGTATAAATTATTGTTACAAAAAGTTGAAATGATCTGGAGGTAAACTGAAACTTGAAAGATTTTATGAAAACGACATTTAAGCCAATTTTCTTTAAAAGGAGATCTAATAAATAAGTATTTGGGTCTAGTTTAATCTTATTTCATATTTACTATGCATAAATGAATAAGTCTATGCAGTTTTATACATTATCAATCATCGATTGTAATTTGTTGCAAAAGGGCACTTTCATATATTAGGGAACGGGAAACAAACTAGAAAATTTAATTGTATAAAGACATCTCAATTTCAGCATGGATATCTTAAATCTCAAAAGAAGAAAACACGAACAAATTTATTACTTAAAACTCTTATTTATTGTTTAAACCTTCAACTTGACTTCTAGGCCTATCATCATAATGATCGCAAGGAATAAATCAATTTAGAGAACAAAAGAGGAAATGAAAAATGTATCTGTAATTGGGCAATAAAGAGGTGAAGTCGGGTATAACTCAGGTGAGATTACTAGGTGTCTATTGCGAGATGAATGGCTTCTTGTGTTACCCTAAAAGGGATAATTATGTCCATTCCTCTCTTCAACGAATGTAATAGGGTGTGAGAACAAGCAAGATGGGACTGCTCCACTTCCATATTTGACCCATTCCTAAGTGTAGCCATGTTCTTTTAATCGCTCTATCCGGCGATTCGAATCTCTAATTGTTAATTTATGGCTTTCATTCTCCCATCCCTTGCCCACCCAACATTCCTTCTCATTCTATTTCTATGAATTGTGTTTCTTCTGGAAGGTGCAGCCCTTTGGGATGAATCTATATTTGTAGCAACAATACCAGGGACAGCTTTTGAGCGTCAGTGTCAGTAATTTGGTTTGATGGATAATGGCAATAGAATATTCAATATCATCTTCATGAGCTCGGAAAATGAAGCCAAGCTAAATATCTGATGCGGAAGCATAAAAGGCATTCAATCATTCATACTATTCAGTTTCACAATACTACGAGACCGAGCTGTACATTTGCACACGCATTGTACATTTGCATTTATACGTTTTGAAAGTTAAGTGGTGCTTAGAAAAATATTCTACGTTTTGAGTTTCGACTTGGTACTTATGATGTATTTATTACAAGAAACGATGACCCAAGTTGGGACTTCAAGAGTTTAAAATATACATTGAGCTTCTAATTTTTTATCGGGAGAATCTTTCAAATTATTTGGCCCAGGTCTCAACACTCCTCAACAGTCTTGAGGATAATAATCGAATGCTTTTAAAGTCAATCTCTGTCAATTTGACAAAAAAACATTTTTGTGTATTTGAGACTTAAGTAGGACGCTTATCATCTTCGAAATTCATTAAACTTCTATATAATTCTAACATAACCTTTGAAGAACTTTTTGTTGTGGCTTTAATATATACATATTAATCTAGAAGATTATATATTATATGCATTCATTTACAAGTTTTAAAAAAGTTGGTGAAAATGGCCATGATGATTTGAGAAATATTCCTCAATTTCTAACCTGTGACTTATGATAAAAAGGATACAATTTTCCATTTATATTTGATCTATGAATTCTTTATTGATAACAAAATAAAATAATTTTAAATTAATAGCAAAATGGCACTTTTAAATAAAATACTGTAATATGAAAAGAATAAAACAAAGGCAGAGGGAAGAGTCGATGAGAGAAAGTCCAAGTCCAAATAAATACATTAGAATCTTAAGTACATAACAAAAACCGAAAAGAGGAAATAAAACTACATAGGTAATAGTAAATAGTATTAAAGGTAAAAAGTACAGTGTGAGAGTTAGGGAGGTTCGAGGTAGGAAGAATGTCGCTAGAAAATAATAAGGTCGTAGTCATTTGTCAAGGTCAGTCTGTGTCAAGTTGTCTGTTGAGCTGTCGTGCCGTCACGGGTCGGCACGTCGACACGTCGTAAGAAGTCAATATGACAGTGAGTCAAATCCTTTTGTCCTTCCCAGTGCCGCTTGCTCAAATCCACCACTTGATTAATATTGGTAACGGTTCTCAATGATCTTTTTAATCTCGTTCTCAGGGTTCAAAAATTGAAGGATCTTCGGATCTTGGCCATTGGGTTGCATTTAAACGCACCGCAAGGTTCCTTGGCCTGGAAGGCTCTTGAGATTCTCTTCACGATTTGACTCTTAACTGGAGCTTTTTCCAATGCCCTATTTGCAAATGAAAATTAGAATTATTCCATTTGCAAAATATTAATTAAAAATTAAATTAAATTGTTAAATATTAAGATTTCTTGAATCATCCTTACATGTCAACCCATCGTCCAGCTGAGTATTTGTGAGCAAAGTGTCCAATTTCACAGGAGATTCTCTCAACGCATTCTTCACTAGTGAGAATGTCCTTGGCGAGTCTGGCGGTTGCTCCGATCTTTGAATCTCCTCCGGTTCTTCCAGTTGAGGGAATGGTGATTACCGGGACTGGGACGAAGAGGAGAAGAAGGACGGGAAGGAGAAGGGGAATCAAGAGAATTGGGAGGAAAATGAGCAACAATGGGAGTAAAAGTGGGAAGAGGATTGGAGGAAACAAACCGGCTGCTTTAACGGCCTTAATTGCTTTCACTGCCTTCAACTTCTTGAGACCTTTAAGCCCCAAGATTCCTGCGATTCCTCCTCCAATTCCGCTACCTCCGGAAAGTCCACTGCCTCCAAAAAGTCCGCCTTCGTCGTCCTCATCTTCTGTTAATTAAAAATATTAATAAAAACCAAAAGGGAAATGGGCAATTTGATGAACATGAATAATAAATACAAAGTGTTTTTGTAATATGTCTTTTCAATAACTAAAAGTATTGTAGTTTTAAGAATATAATATGACAAATTAAAAATAAACCAACCGTCTTGAGCGACTCCATATCCTTGGTCGTATGATTGGACTGGCATGATTTGGTAATGGAACTTTTGTCCTCCGTATTCCATTTCTCCTCCTTGGTGCTGTTGCTGCTGTCCATGAGCTTGAACAGCCGGAATTCCATAGCTGGCACTTGGCGATTCAGCCGCAGCATCCGAGTAGGAATCTCTCGAGGAAATTCCGGTAATCTTAGGAGATGTGTACGAGTTTTGATGAACGGCTTGTGCTTGATATTGGAAGGTGGGAGACACAAAGTTGGGTGAGTTGACGAGGTTCTTGCTTTCTCCAAACTCACTTCCTGACACAGCAGCGAGGATCACAAGGCCAAGGCCTAACAATGCAATTGACTTTTCCATTACTAGAATAACTTATTACTTTTCTACTCAATAGAAAGGTATAGTGATAAAATGTGATTCTTGGGACACGTTGGTTAGGTTGTCATGCTCTCTTGGAGAGAGGCGGGTAGAAGATTAAGCTCTTGGGCGACGAGTGGCGGCTTCATCCCCTCACCCTCATCTTTTATATTGTCGAGCCGGAATTGACGAAGGGAGCCGGCAGGGCCGAGGGTGACGAGGACGGAGAAGCCACATGGGTCGAACTGGGTCCTCAGAGAAGTGGGTCTCCTGCTCAATGTAGGTCCCTTACAATTACGAAAAGTGGGGGGATCATAAATAAGAATCGATGATTAGCCCCGTAAAAAACTAAATGGGGAGGATGAAAAAATGTCATTCTATTTTCGGATCTGCCTCGCGGCCTTCCCGCCGCCTCTCCCATAATCTCCACGAGTTCTCTCGAAGGCGAGTGTGTGAAAAAGGTACGTGTGTAATTAGGCGCCGTGGATTCATTTATATGACTCTTTACACACGCTCTTGTGGTCAGGAGAGTAAAGTGGCGGATGTATATAGTGAGTATTAATAGGGAGATGATTATTACAATGTGGCGAGCGTGGCGAGAGTCTGTACCGTAAGCCGCATCAATCACTCTGATCCGCCGCTGCGAAAGCCATTGTCTCCTTTCATCAGGCTCCCTTATTTGAGCAGGGAGGCATAAGAGCCGCCCGGCCGGTCACTCGGACACTCGCCAAGGAATTTTTCCAAATGAATGAAGTCCGGGGAGGGCGAGACAATACAAGTTAATTTGGCACAGAAGATGTCAATCACGGGGGTTTAATCATCCGGCTGACACGATTCGAATCGTGCCCCACGAGGAAACGACGATGACCAGCCAAGGTTTGGGTGAGCTGTAGATATGGTATCCAGGCCGGAGCATCACTCTCTCACCCAATTATTACTATCATCATTCCTCTCCTTCGGATCTCCCTCCGGTCAACTGAGGTGAACCTGCATGGTGAACATCCTTTATCTCCTCAATCATTCACTCTCACGGAGTATCTCTTAATTACTTTTTTTAATGGCTAATTTTCTCTTCTTATTAGCCGGACTTCTTCTCCCATGAAGATGTCTTTATATTTTATTAAGCTGACCTCAATAGGTAGGTAAATTTCATTTCTTTTCGAATCCTTCAGCATTTATAATGCATCTGAGTTTTTTGCCTTCTTTTCATTTTCGTCCAAACGAAACTGTATTCTCATTCAATCTTTATGCCTTTTTCGTCAGTAGGTACACAAAACTTAATATGCTTTAACAAGGAGAAAAAACTTATTAACTTTCTCATTCTTTTGTTAAAATTGATTTCAATTGAATAACTTTTCCTTTACTTTCAAAAAGAAAATAACTTTTTCATTACCTAACTTATATCCTTCTTCCTTCTGAAGACATTACAATTTTACAATGGCAATGTCAATCTATTATGAAATTCTAATTAGCTCTATTACTCTTTTTAATAGGCAATATAGATTATTTTTCAAAATTAAAATAAACATGTATTATGCACATATCACGATTTCACGTGTGTAACTGTATACTTGAGAAAAATTTAATTTTATGACTTTTTGTCAGCAATTAAATTGTTGCGACTAAGCAAAATGAACCAAGGCATTTGAATGTTGTCATAATGTTATATGATTTTTGTCAAGAGTAAATTGTTTTTATAAGATCTCAATTTCTCCTTCTATTTATGTTGATACTTTAAATATTTTGAACTCGGAATGATTTTTAATGTCTTTTAACATGGTCAAATGCATTTATACTTATGTGAGTAAGAAAGAACATATTTTAAATAGTAAAACGTTATTTGATACAAACTTAATAATATGTAATATATTGCGTATGCATTGATGTAGAGTTTTTTTCCAAAGAGGAATATGCATGGTGCACATGTGCATATGTAATAAATACTCCCACTTTACTAACTTTACACTGGACCAGCATGAATGTTCAAGTGAAACTTCTTTGATGTAACTAACTTTAGAGTTAAATTGGCCAATTCAGCGTTATTTAATATTGTAAGTATTAGCAGTACTCTAATGGGACTTTTGTCCAACATCTCCTTTCATCATTTGAAGCCAGACGCCTGAGCCTATTTAAATTAATAAAGCGATTTTGAGCTCGTTGCAAAGTGCAGCCCTGACTCGTCTTCCTATTATGGCCCTCATACATATAGTTATTAAATGGACAAAAAAGCAATCTTGACTCTTTTAATCTATCGTGATTATCTTCATGAGTAGCCAGTCGGTTGGAGTAATAGGAAGGATGAGCTTAAGAAGGAATTCAATCTACTGACCAAGACACCAACACACTCGCCTTATAAACCCAACCAAGTGTAGATTTTCTTAATTAAAACTCTCAGGTGCTCATTGTATTCCTTCCCTTGAGGTACGAGTCTGTTCCTGATCAAGAACCTTCCGAGGATCATGGCCTGCTATTGGCTCAGATGGCGTATGTTCAAAACCGTTGTTAATTAATCAATTAACTCAGCTTAAAATATCCTTAGAAATGCCAATGGTGTGTGAGTGTGTATCATTTTGATTGTTCTTTTATTCTCTGAAGGATGTGGAACGGTTGGACTTGTTCTATTTTCAATCTTGAGTTTGACTCTCCTCGTAGCGCCGGCCATCGTCTACTATTATTTCTTTGTCAGAGAAATGACTCCAATGGAACGTGCTGAAGAGTTCCTCTCAAAAGTCCCGCTCATTGTTGGGTAATTTTAGATACATTCTTTAACTATTAGGTGTTATTGATAGTTACCCATAAAGACACTTCATTACATCGCATTCGCAAGAACGTTTGACAAACATCGATCTTGAGAATGATAAACTCGTTTATTATTCAGGTATTTTACACGCAATATATGATCTTTAAGCCCTTTGTCATACACCCTTGCCGCTGTTTGATTAATGATTTATATTTACGCTAACTATCGTTAATAATTTATGAATGACATTTGTACTACATACATTTTATTACGTTTAGTCAATATTAAACATGAAGGGCTAAATAATTTTGTTGGTACCATTTTACTGTACTGGTCGTCTCCAGAGATTTATTGATGTTTTAAGGCGGAATGAATTTCCTTCAAACTTGAGAAAATACCTCAAGAATGATCTTCGACAATTGAATTTTTCACAAAATTTATCTCACGTGAAGCCTTGGTCTCAACTTAATAATTCTCAAACGGACCTTCCGAGATTGAAGGCAGGGAGGGTAAAAGCACAGGTGAAATCCATAGTTTTATGCAGCTATGAACTTATAATATGAATGTCAGAAAGTAACGAGCGTGACAATTGAAAAGATATGGGTGGCCGACGTGGATTGCTCAAGCCAATACAAAGACGCCGTATCGCTGACGCTCGAACAAATCGATGTGATAAAAAGACTGATCGGAAACTTCAGCAACGAATTGAAGTTTGTGGATTCAACTGCCGGTTTCATTACCTACTTTCTCACTCTTTAATTCCTCTTTCACTCATCATGGTTCAATTAATCTCTCCTATTAAGGAAGATCATAAGTAAAATTAGAGGCTCCAGGGCTCCTGCGAGCAATGGAGGACGACAACGTGGCGAATCTCATTTCCATCGGAGGGGGTCACTCAATCCAGTCGAGTCTCGGGGTCCTCCGGCTCTACTACGACCTCGGAGTCCGCTCGCTGGCCATTACTTCTTTCTGTAGCACTCCGTGGTATTCGTCCACAAATCCTCTTCATCCCTATGATTTCTTTAACACATTTATTTAAATCGCCCTCATCACTTCAGGGCTGACGGCGGGAACGTGGACTTGGGACATCACCATGCATCAAATGCCACCGAGCGACCCAAGCCGACTCATTTTGGACTCTCTCAATTTGGCGAAGTGAGATGAATCTAAATATTTAAATGCTTCTCATAAATACTATTCTTCTCTTCTCTGATAAGCTATCTCTCAAATGAAAGATCCAAAAAGCATTAAAACGCTCGAAATAAAAACACGTTTCAAGAGAGATTGGCAATAAAAATAAGTCTTAAAATGTATTTCTCACCCTAGGACGTCATCTTTGAAATGAACAGACTTGGAATGATTGTGGATGCGTCTCGGAGTTCAATAGCCACGATGAAGGAAGTTCTCATCCTTTCTAAAGCCCCGGTCATATTTTCTCATTCGGGGGCGAGGGCGCTTTGTGATCACAGCAGGAACGTCCCTGACAATGTTCTCAACCTTGTCGTAAAAAAGAACCTTATAATGAAAATTTTGAGATTATTATTATGTGAATTTGGCCGATCTAGTTGATCAATTGACTAAATTGGGTGTTGTTTTCTGGTGTGAAGAGGAAGAGAGACGCTCTTGTGATGGTGTCCTTCCATCCGGAATCTCTCAAGTGTGGGAATGAGCCAGGGAAGGGGAATGTGACCGTTCAAGATGTTGTGGGTTCGTCTGTACAGTTACGAATGCTTTAGACTCTTTCTTGTTGACTCTCATTTTTTCAAACTTTACTTTTAGATCATATCGAGTACATTCGGAATAAGACGTCTGTGGAGAACGTTGGCATTGGTGCAGCATTTGATGGAATCAACAGGTTATCCATTCACCCATGAAAAAACTCAATCTAGCGTTCAAGGCTCAATTTTCTATCTTGTTAGTCTTATTGGGATTAAATGTTGAATAAGAAATTAGTCTAATAATTAAGAGAAAAGGTTAAGAATAATATAGGGAAGTAAATCTGCTAGTTTTTTGTAAAAATTTCATGATTGCAACATGCATTTCGAGAAAATTAACATTCAAAATTATGTCTCTGACTATTTTGTATTGGCAAAACAAAATGGGAAAACAATGGTCGTTAGTTTAAATAATTTACTGTTAATGAGTTGTGTCATGAAGGCTTTCCACGAATTATGTAAATATTTCGGTATTTAAGTATTAGTTCCTTGTTTGACAAGTCTCAGAGGGTATATATGGAATTTGATCCAGTCAGGTTTATTTCATTGTTTTTACTACAACTGTAGCTATCTTGATTCTTGTAATGTAGTTGTAAATGAAAGAAGATCTAATGAAAGAATAAGATGAAGAGGAGTAGTAATAACGACCATATTATCGCTATCTATTATAAAACTTGTTTTAACAGTGTACTTTTATACGTTCTTGTAATCTGCACTTTCTCAGTTGACTCTCTTCCCTGTCAAGAATTTAGATAAACTTGAGAAATACTTTTTTACAATACCTTTCCTGATTTGCGGATAACGCTTACTACTTATAAAAATCGTGTGGTTGGTCATATAATGTGATTTCTTTGATTTTTAGAACACCCAAAGGACTTGAAGATGTGTCCAAGTTTCATAATCTCTTTAGTGCTCTCATTGAAACGGGAAGATGGACGAATAATGAACTTGAGCTTTTAGCTGGGAAAAACTTTCTTCGTGTTCTTGCTGAAGTCGAAAAGGTATTTGTCCAGTAAATACTTTACATATACATATTATCTATCTTTGAAATTAAGTAATTATCGTAGTTAATTACTATTAAGATATAGAATGATAAACCTAATATAACTGAATATATGAATTGTACAGGTTCGAGATGATGAGAAGAAAATTTCCCCAATGTACAGCCGTATAAATATCACTGATCTTAACAAAATTTTACCTGGTAAAAATATAGCTTGTATTACTGCAACTTTTTAGAAAAATCTATTTTGTAAACATCTCATTTGTACTTCGTAAGCTAAAAAATTAATTTTAATTACCTATTTAAAAAATAAACAAGCTTTCGTTCTCCTCTTATTTTAAAGGTATTGTTTTGTCTTCTCTTATTTTGGTAAAGGCATTACTAATTTTATAATGACTAAATAATAATTGTGATTTTGAATTAAAATTAAACATCATTTAGCTGTTTTATGTTTATTTGTGACAAGATTAGGTTATAAATAAAAGAATTGTCTTGTATATAAAACTTATAAAAGTGAAGCATTGCGAAGTTACAAAAGAGGAGTTCACGTCAATAACAATGTCAATAATATCATTAACAATTAGCACATTTAAAACAATTAGTTATATAAACATTTAACAAAAAAGGATCTTAAATGAACAATTTTCAAGTAATCGTCATTTAAATAACAACTAAAATATTTTTTCGACAAAAGTGTAAATAACCGAGTGTTATAGAACAAAAAATTCGTACAAAATATATAGATTATAAAAAATATAATCTAAAATCCGTACACATACTCACAAACAAAAAACAGATGACAAATAATAACAGGTATTTATGCATAACAATAACAAATATAAATTACAAACTCGATTCATTCAGACTTCATTTCCCCTTTCTTAAAAAACGGAATAATATGGGTAGTGTTATGCATGTATAGCCTCCTTTCTAAATATTCCTAAATGTTAAATACAAAATAAAATATTTTAATTGATAACAAATACGTAACAAATGTCGTGGTTCAGAAAGTTCAGATATTCCAATTCACAGAGGATTTTTCTTCATAGACATCAAATTGATTGCGAGTTGAGTGAGTAAATGCTCTTGGTTATTTGTATAAATAATTCTTGGCTTCGAGAACAGGCTGCCCGCACTTTCCATGATGCTTCTTCCCGACCTTAATGAGTGAACATAAATTTCAATTAGGGCCAACATGTGAAGAAAAGCTTAATCAAATGTGAATTGATGCTCGTCCTTACCAGAGATCTGGATCTACAGTTTTCAATTTCGAGGAAGCACTCATTAGAGTAGGTTTTATTGTCGGAGCCACAGATTGGGTCAAACTCGGTTGGGCACATTTTTGAGCATCCACGAAACTGGAATGCAGCGAGACATCTCTTCATGGGAATGACGTACATGTGCTTCCTGCGTTTGTTAATCGCTCACAATTAAGACGTCGATTCACCAAGAGGGAAATGATAATAACATGGGGAATCACTCAAACATGCCATTACGTTCGAGTGTAATTGAACAAAAGTACAGTTCAAGGAGCAAGCACACAAACAAACATACATTCAGGCTCATCGTGAAAGCACGTACTAAGTGTCACTTGTCACTCTTCCGCTGATGAACCACTGTGACGGATTTAAGCCATTTTCTCTCAATTCCCAATTTTTTAAATGTAAGTTGGTTATTACATAGATGAAGATGCTTAGTTAGTGTATCTCCTTACCCGCAATTTAGGTTTCTCATCTCGCACTCGTTCCTGTAGAATTTCCCATCTGACCCACAAACGAACTCACGACGACTCTCGCATACGGAGCTGCAGAACTTAGTCGTCTGGCATCTGTCCAAGGGAACCGCAACGACCCGCTGCCCACAAGTGTCCCTTTTCATCTCGCACTCCGACCTAGTCAATTTCACTCAATTTAGAAACCTCGTTTCGTACATTTATACTCATTTGGCTATTATTTATTCCACCTGTAAACGTTCCCGTCAGATCCACAAACAGGGGAATCGCTTCCAAAGTCATCGGGACAAGCTGACTTGACACACTGCTCAGGATGCGTGAGATTCGTGCAAGATCCCCAATGAGCCATTTGAATTCCTTTCCTGAAACATGAAACGCTTATTAAGCACATGGATCTCGAATATAAAAAAAAGCTCAATTGGAAATAAGATACAGAAAGATCATTATTTGATTAAAATGAAAATGTTTGATTAAAATGCAAAAGAAACGAAAAGGTCGTCATTAATTTCACCTGCAAGTGGCCAACTGTAAGAGACACCAATTTTTGTATGTTTTCCCATCAGTTCCGCAAACGGGGTCGGCGCTAGTCCCACACTTGATGATGTTGCATCTGCTTGACTTTTCCGAGCATTTTTTCATTGGAACTTTCACCACTTGGGATCTTTGCGGCCTAAAAAATTCATCATTAGGCAAATAAGGCAAAAAAGAAATCGTACTCAACATCGACTCAGGCATTTCATTCAATTTCAAAAATTAAGAAACGAATTTATCAGATAATTGAATATCATGTCTCAAACCCGCAGTTGAGAAGATTAAGCTCGCACTCGTTGTCGTATAAATTCCCATCTGAACCGCAAACTCCGCCGATAGCTTCGTTTTCACAATTATCAGTAGGACATCCAAGTTCAGCTCTTCTCGTACTCATGCAGTAAGACATAGGGACTTCAAACACGTGTTTTCTATATCCATAATTTAAAACAATCATTCATATACAAGAAAGAATAAACTTTTTAATAAAGCTGTACTTGTCCACTTGATTGATAGGTAAAGAAATCATGCGTAGGAATCTTGAATAAAAAGTGAGACAAAAAATGGAAATTTACTATTTATTAAACATTTCATGATCGAGAGGATATCAAGAATAATAAGGAAGTTCATATAAACATCCGTATTTTTTACGAGGCAAAAAATGTACATTGATTTCCTATCCTTTCTGCATGCTTATGGTTTTTCTCTCGGGTGCCAAGTGCCATTGATGATTGAAACGCCTTTATAAATAAGTATATAGGAATCGCCTTTATAATCGTTTTTATCACCACTTAATAACGGCGTGGATGCGAAGCTTCTCATTTCATGCACACATAAATTTGGAGAGTCAAAAGACTTCGAGAGCCCACCGCATCCTCTTATTCCTCTGTTGATGAGATGTATTCTCTCTGAACCATTTAATTTCCAGGTGGTAATGATACATCTTCTCTCTTTTATTATACTTGAAAATTGAGACCCTAGAATTATAATTTCTTCTTATTGAATACGTGTATTTCCTTGAATCTACCATGCATTAAAATATATAAGTAAATTCTCCGTTTGAATGAGCAATAACAAAAGTATGAGGAAACTGGATGCCCATCAATTATTCCAAACTGTTTCTTTTTCAATAAAACATTGTGTGAGAGAGGAAGCTCGGCGAATCTGGCAATTATGAAAGGAAGAAAACAAATAATAAGAAAAATGCTAACTTCACTCGGCAATTTAAAATTATTAGAGCTGGTAATAAGGCCCCTGCTTATCTGGGGAGAATCGTGTGAAAAGGGGAATGATGAGAATCAGAGGACCATTAATCTCATTTTCCTCACATCAATTACAAATTTATTTAATTTAAATTCCCTTATCATTTACTTTCATATTATCCTCAATAGGAATTTGAACATGGTAGAAAAGAAGGATGATTATCTTAATAACCTCCTTTCCTCAAATCGTGATTCCTAATTATTAAATTTACTTTTTTTTATTCTAAGCGACTGAACTACTAGAACGGCCACTCGCTGGAGCTGAGAAATCTATCCAAAATTAGAATGACATTTCACTTTGCTAATCTCTCAATATTAAATATTTTTGGTGGTTTTGCACAAAATTCACTTTTCTGAACAGAACCTCTTGATGAACAAGTAAATATTGAATCAAGCCAAGTCATTTTCCGACCTAATGGTTTTTCCAATTTTTTATGCGAACTCCTATCACTAATTGTCAGCGTCATTATTCTTTAAGCGTTTAATCATAATGCTATCTTTTTTCCTCAACATGAAAAAGGCGTTAATTAGGCTAACCAAAATAGAAAAAATTGTAATTTAACTACAATCAAAAGGTGATAATAAGATTTTGAGTAAACTCATTTAATCTTCAGATAAGAATTTTATATTCTTGGTCATGCCAAAATGGTACGCTAATTTAATAATAACGACAGACGCCATAATGAGAATTTAAGGGCATAGTATATTTTAATGCATAAAATTGCATTTCTCGTATTGAGAAGCAAGAGGCATTTAATGACATTTGTCAAATTTCCGTCACTTAAATGGTGAACGATACGAGGCAAACGAGAGTTGTGTGAATTTGTGTGAAAAATACGAGAAGATGAGAATGGACTCACCCACAGTTGGTTGACTTCAACTGGCACCCATTGTGGTAGAGTCTCAGGTCGGAGCCACAGGTTGGCTTCGAGATTCTCCAACATTGGTCACCGCAGTGTTTTGTGGTCTGACACCGTTTCAACGATGTGCGAACCACACCTTGTCTGTCCAGGAGAAGTCTCATTATGATAAACATTATGATTACAATATAAAAATTTCATTATTATTATTTCATTTCATCTCGCGGGACCGGATGAGTTTTCTTTGCGGTGTCATTACTCATTTCCCCTTTCAAATAAGAGCAAAAACACAAAATCCGAGGACAAAGTTGAAGAAATAATTCTTTGTGGAAGTAAATCCAGGTTTTTAATTTAACAGTATTAGCCAAAATACAGCTATGTAAAAATTTCATATTGCAAAATCAAAAAATGAAGTAAAATATTGAGTAAATGAAAATGCATTTCAAGGAAATACCAATATATTTGCTAAATATTTGTATTTGTATTATGGATGGTCAAACTCACCCACACGTCTGGTATTTCATTTCACACGTTGATTTGTAAACGTTTCCATTTGAACCGCAAATGGGCCCATCCTTTGGTGCGAACTTGCAGGAAACTGGACAATTCTCCCTCGTGGCTGTTGTGTTCATGCAAGGTCCCGTGTGGGCTAGTTTAATGCCCCGCCTGTACAAACACCATTAAAGATCATGCAAACAAAAGGAGTAACACGATTTTAGTAATTGCTCCTAGTCAAATTGATGGCTTCAAAAATTCCTCATTTGTATTCGCAAAATCCCTCTTAAGGCCATTGAGAATGGAAAGCAGGTTGGGAATAAGGTTCATTTCATCAATGGCTCATTCATGAGAAAATTATGAGATTCTCAAATTCCTTGTCGAAGGCTTCCGACTACCATCTGGCCCTTTCCTCCCATTCTTTATCATACACAGGTAGTAATAAAATTGAGTCTCATTGATCAGGCACTTGGTTGACCGAGTGTCTGAATAACAATTAGGATAATTTCCTCAAAGCCCTTTCCTTCGCTTTCCACTTTCCACACACAAGGCGAGGAGCAGTGGAGAATTCCCTCCAAGGCTGATTTATGCGGTCAATTATGGGAAAAGTGTGAGGCGAAATTGATAATTATTTAGAACTCAGTGGCGGTGGAATCTTAAATGGAGCGGCGGAGGCGGCATAGGAGTCTCCGCCTGCCCCGCCGCTCTGATTTAATAACTAAACTTCCCCATTATTCATGCCAACGTGAAGAATCCTTCGTTGGTTACGGAAATTTTCTCTCATGTGGTTGAACCACTTTACCGCATTTTTCTTCTCCTCCTTCTCCTTCCACAAAGAGGAAATGGCGAACTCTTCAGCAAACAAACAGTAATAAAAAAAACTCAACTCGAAGTTTTTGAGCAGCCTAAGAACTCCGTAAGAACCCAAGGTTTTACATACATTATGATATGTCAAATTCAAGAGCAATTTATAGGAAAAGAGAAAAGGAAAATGGAAGCATAGTGAAAGATATAGGAAGTATCTTTATAAAAATTATAATTTTTTAAGTAGTAGAGAGTTTGAGAATCCTCATTTGATCAAAGAAGTCAATTATGGTTCATTGAGAATTTTTTTAGCAAATAAATTAGTAAGTAAATTATAATGAAAGAAAAGATTTCTTTGCCTCATCGTTTCTATTAAAGACGTCTGAGTGATAAAGACGGTAAACCTGCACAGATACTTACTCCGCCAATTCACGTGTTTGTATTGACAGTCTGTGTGTACACACACCCATCGTTCTTTGGATAATTGTGTTTTTAGTTTGAGGGCACAATTGAATAAAAGTGAAAGAAATGTGGGTGCGGTCCACTCACATGCAAATTTCCACTTGGAGGGTGCATCTGTTGAGGTATGTTCTTCCATCGGAGGCGCAAACCGGGTCATACTCGCTGCTGCATTTGTGGTCACAACGAGCGCCGCTCATTCGGGTGCAGAGATCCAGACTGACTGCTTTCACACCTTGAAAACAACATTAGAATGATTTTATCATTCAGGGATTCATTTAATAAATACGAGGCGGTAGCTGCACAGAAGCTACGAGAGCCAGCCTACATTCTCATAAACTCTTAAAGCAACTCCACTCGTCCCTTCATCGATTGAGAGATTTGTAGGGCAGGGTGAGCCGAGTAATTCCGCGTGAAAACTCTAATCTTAATTAGAGACAGTTAAAGGGTGGGACGACGGCGAAGTGAGTCGGTTCAATTTCCATCCCCTTCCTCGTCTTCTTCCCCTTCGCCATGCAATTTGCAATGGGTTTCATCTCATAAGCCTCTCATCTCCTCTGCTAATGGATTAGAAGGTGTGAAATCGTTGACGTGAGCCTGAACCTCATGATTTATCTCCCCCTCATACATTTACATTCTTTATCTTTTTCTGTCACTCAGGATTCAAGAAGACGGAGCACGTCCTTTTCTTTACACCCAAAACACTCCTTTTAACACATGACACAGTCAAATAAAAGTATTTCTCTTCTATGACAAAAACGGAAAAGACGGTTAAATGATATTTGTCATTCTCATTACGCTTAACACAAAATAAGAAAAAGATATTCACTCAAATGAGCCACCTCTTTTCTTTACGGTACAAGTTAGCCTAATATGCTCACAGGATCTTGTAAAAACTCTTTTAGACAAAACTAGCTAATATTCATTTTTTAGACTCGATGGGCCGAGAGGAGCCAAAGAGGCATTTAGCAACTAATTTGGCAAGTGTCAAGTGTGAAAATGTAATTTTACCTCTTCCGCAAGTTCTCCTTCGCATCTCGCAGTCATTTGAGTAGATGACGGAGTCGGAGGCACAGACGGGCTCTGAGACTTTTGGACAGGATCTCGGACAAGAGAGGATTCCGCTCCCTTCGCCTGAAAGACAAATTGAAAGAATTAGGGAAAAGAATGAATGTAGCTCTCTGGGCCACTCATGAACATTGGGATCCTGAGGATGAAGAAGTAAAGATTCATGGGGAGACAATGGGATGCAGTCAAATTCCGCCTAGTCGAGTTGCATCTAACAATAAGTACGAGAGACGATTGCAAGTTGTAGAGCTAACTGTAAGGCACGCTGCACTTGGAGAACAATTGGGGATCCACGATCTCTGCTGAGCGGACCGGAGCAACCCCAATTACATTTTAAACTCCATGGTCAATCGGAGCCCCCACGCTGCATCATTGCATTACATCCTTTTATCTTTCTCCTAGATCTTAAACATCTCTACCTGTCAATTTACATGTACGCCCTCTTCGCCGAACTCAAATTTGCATCTTTAATAATGGAGGAATGCAAAGATGGTAAGTGCAAGCACATGATTCCTAGTTTCATGTATACTTTACATTCTCCTATAAAACAATTTAGGTCATTTGTAATCTAATGTGTGTAGATTTTAAAACTCTCTCTTTTCTGAATTAACGGTTTTTAAATGACTTCAATTAAGTAGATTAAAACGTTTAAAGTATCATCGAAGGAATTAAAAATGATTCTAATTGCAAGTAAATAAACTTGTCATTTAGCTTGAAAAATTCCTAACCTACTCATTCTCTTTCAATGTCATACTTGCATGCAAACTTTTATTGCTAAACTTGCTTGATGAGAACACTCACATATATCATATATCAGGAAATGCATTCCATTGAAAGTCAACCTCTTGTAAATTATAAGCAAAGCACTTGTCCTGACTTGAATTTAGACTTTTGTTGTTTTATATTATTTACGTGCCAAATTATTGCTCTTCGACAAACGTGCTAAAAGTTAACTGAACTTCATGCATTTCAACAAATGTGAAAGTAAACAATTTTTAAAAGTTATAACACATTGTTAACAAAATGAATAATTAAATATTTAAATTAAATTTCATTACATAATTTTATTTTGTGTTACCTTTATGTCTAAATTATTAAAGCAAGACAATTAACAATTCTTTAAAGTTGAAAAAGGGTAATAAATCAATCTTTAAATAATCAATCTTTTTGAATGTTGAGGATTATTTTGTGATTTAAGGTAATTTCCTTTGATAAATTACTTTCCGACAAATGCGGCCTTTATTCTAAAGTCGGGTCACTCGTTTCCCTCTAATTGTCATTACCATTTACGGTTTAAAGTGCTGTGAATTGTTTCGCAATCGTATCCTCTTTCGTGTCGAATCTCATTTCTCTCGATTAACGTTTCAGGCCTTCATTTCAGAAGGAAATTGATGCCGCACAAGCACAAATTCTTTTGATCCTCTTGTTTCATCCTTATGCCAATTGCCGACACAGGGTTCATCTTTTCCTTAGCCTGTCCCAATTCCAAGGTTGAAAAACTTTAGATTTTACAAGAAAATTAAATACTAGCAATATAAATTGGACATGAATCATGAAAATTGAATGTAAGCCATTTTATGTGATATGCTGTGATTTTGCGAATTGAGATTTTTATTAAATGTTTGTGAATATTATATGGCAAATATCTATAACATAATAAATCACACGAACGATAAAAGTTTTGTGATTAGATTCAAAGGAAGACGAAATCATGTTGAATTGAAAGTGCGAATCTCCTCGTTTTAGTTATTTCGAGCTGTTGTTTCCATTTGACAAAGTGAGAGAGAAAGCGTACGAGCCATGCATGCTTTTGAGTATATTTAAATCGCCGAGTAAAAATTGGTGTTCTTCCAATTACACATCTCGCTTCCATCAATTAATTATATGTCGGTAGGAAGGGAAATGGTCTAAGGGAATGTTCACAATGGCAAGATTCCAATCAGAGTCCTACTTTCCTCCTTAATCTTTCCAGAGATCTCTTCATGATTTGGAGCGATGGTGGGCCATAACTTGCAATTTGAGCTCTAATCCCACAAAAGAAAAAGGTTTGGAGGAAAAGAATGAAGATTTGGAAGTCGGTGAGCTCTTGGTATCTCCCGACCGAGTTCTGCTATTCTCAATTCGCGAGTTTATGGCCAGGGATGAGATTCAATTAATTAACTTCATTATAAACTTCTCTGGGTCATTAGCAGACATAATTGAATTGAAGTGAGCACTCACTCCCCCATTCACTCACCACCCCCATCAATTAATTACCAAGAATCTTTTTTCTCTCTACTACCTTTTGAATAAATCCATTGCTGAGATCATCACTTAAAAGAAGAAGAGAATTGAACAAAAAAGCAAGGCCGCTCTTCGGGAATCATTTCTTTCAAAAGTCTCAACGCTGAATGTGCAGTCTGACTGAGTGGGTGTCTTACTTTAAGGGAGTTGAAGGAAAAACATAATGCAAACTTCTGCTCTTATATTCCCCTTCTATATTCCTAAATAACTACTGTATTAAAAGCACAGAGATAGTCTATTCAATGTGCTTGCATGTTAGGATATTTTTGAAGCATTCGGTAGTATACACCTTGAAGTCTTCTTGAAACACAATAGCATTGTAAGTAGATAAACATACTTATTTGGTTATTCAAACTGTCTGATCCTGTGAGACAGATGAGGGAGTGACAGTTTCATTTTTAGTGGCAGAGGTATTAAGGATCCACACGTAATGATGAAAGAGAGTCAAATTGGGTCGGTGGGTCTCCTCAATGGGGAAAGAGTCAAGTGGAAGGCACAATGGGCTCTTACAGGATCCTTCTCCTTCTGACATAAACCATTTCTGAGCGGGGCGAGGTAATCTGTGCGAGAGGAGCCTCAGGGCTTCAGACTCTACACACTCGTTCAAACTTCTTGAAACAAAGGTAAGAGGGTCTCTGTCTCCAATTCCTCTGTCACTGGAATTGGAATGACTCTTTCAATTTTACCAGCGTTGATTTCTTGTAACTGTTCTTTCTCTTTTCAAGCCTCTTCGCCTATATTTAACTATATCTCTCATGTCCTCCCTCTCATGAAGGTAAATAGAGGATCTCATGCATCCTCCTCCGCATTCAATCTTCTTCCACTTTTTCTCATCGTAATGTGAGGCTCATTTTTTAATTTCACCCAGTTGCCGACGGATTCTCCAAAGTCAGCCATCTGTGTAAAAGGCCTCAACAGCGAGAGCTCGCATTGATCAAAACGAGGGCCCACCATCGACTCCTCTGCTCAAATTCCCCCTCTTCTTCTCATTGGGCCCAAACAAAAATATTCCTTTGTCAAAGGAGTGATAAGTGCTAATGATCCTCATGGAATCATCGTAATCTAATTCTTCTGGACTCAATCACGACCGGAACGAAATGCTTATGTTCTATCAAATTCATATTAAGGCAAAGAAAAAGTCTGTAGGGAGAAATGGTACAATAGCCAATGTAAAGAGCTGAAATCCTCCTAATTTCCTGCTCAGTTACCCTTCATTCTATTAGGAGCTGTAATGGTATTAAAGTGATTATATTCCCTTTCTTTGGGCTTAAAAGACTCTTCGTAATGGGATATTCTTAACTCATACTACACGTCTTTTTCACTCACTGTCCCAAGGAGCAGTAGGAATCATTTAAAATACTAATTATACGTAATAAAAGATATTTTAAATTCAAACGGCTCATTACTCATGCAAAGTTTACTAATGTACTAAAGCGGCATCGTTAACTGCTACGTTCTTTTAATTACACACCAAATTCACTTTGAGCTCGCCCTGAGAAAAATGGAGATTCAAACGGGACGGAGTTCCGAGGAAATTCATGATGGAGCAAGCGATAAACATTTTGATAACTTCGAGACAAGGGAGGTTAAAAAAGAAATTGAGTTGGCTAGATATCCTCGAGCTAGTCGAGATGACCATCTCAAGAGCACATTTGTGAATAATGTCTGCGAGAACAACCATGATCGTGGACGAAGGGAATGGAACAAGATCGAGTAACTGAAGATTTTTATTTGACCTTTGACATTCCCATTTTTCTTATCCATGATAATCGCAAGAGTTTAAATGAGTCTGCACTAAGAGCAAATTTATTATTTCCTTTTCCTCGAGATGATTGCGAAGGTACAATAAACCTTTTGGATGCAGTCGGATTGACTGATAGGAGTGCAATTGAAGTGCAATATAATTTTATTACTATATTCAAAAAATGCTCTCAAATAGAGCAAATGCACTGGAATAATGAATAACTCTTTTCTCCCTCCAACAGCATTCTATGCAATTTAGCTCATGAAATCAAGATTTATGAATTACTAAACGACAGATTGACCAGGATTGTGTAGCATGTAAATGTCTACTTTTGTAAAATTGCATCCTCTTTCCCTAACCTAAAAAGTAAATGACCAAAGTCCGATTCGCGCATTCTTCTTCTTTTAATGAGAAAATGAAGATTTTATTAAGAGCAGAAGTGCGCTTAATTTCCCCATTGTGCCGGGGCCATTGAGGAACTATGTAAATTGACGGAAAGCAATTAAAGTGGGATTCTTTGAAAGAGAAAGAGATCTTGATGGGTTATTTAAAATAACCAAATGGCAAAGTAGAACAGAGGAGGCGGATGGAGTGTTTGAATACATTCAACCCTTGTCCCGAGTGTCACTACGCCGCTCGAGAGTGTGAGAAGGAACAAAGGGATGTGTGACTCTGCAATCGTCATCCCTCGAGAACACTTCAGGTGTCGGGTTGTGGAGTAAAGTTGAGGGAGTCTGATGAGATGAAAGCAAATATTCTGCATGCTGATTGTTATTGTGGCTCTCAAGAGCAGCGACGGTCGACGGCGGAGGATACGGGAAGCCAATTGACTCATTTGAAGTTCAAACACGTTTCTACGTCGAAGAACCAGGTCATGCATAGAAACCTATAAACACACAGCCGAAACTTTATGGCTTCTCCTCTGATGAGCAATCAAATTGATTGCCACCATTTTTTGCCAGAATGAAAAACAAGACCTGTTCTCGTCATCTCCCCGAATCTTTCAATTTCCCTTCATAAGGCCGAGCCACGGAGGCTTAATAGATATTAAGACTCAAAACTACACAATTTATAGTTTACCTATGGAATTAAAAATCAAAGCCGCTGACTGTCTCCTATTACTCCTATACCGTTCAAGGGAGTCGATGAGTAAAATAGCCAAGTCGAACTTGATCGTCTCGCCGCACGTCACGAGGGACAATTACAACCATACATGCATCTGGTTGAGAAATCCTCGCATAGTTGAACTCGGGCGAGAAATGATAATTGTAAGGTAGGAGATGGAGTTAGTTATTAAATCGGAGAGGATGAGTCTACAAAGTCTACATACTTCATTCCCTCACATCAGAGATGCCTCGACACGAGATGATGGAAAAACTACACGATGTTCTGGTGCTGCCTGGCGCGGCTCTGATGCGTCCTCGTCACCGTTCCTCACAATTACCCTCTTTCGCCCCATGCAAGACTACGTTTATGAAAGGTATATCAATTAGAGGGATTATACGGAATAATAGAGATATTTATTATCCATGGAAAACGCGACTTCCATCGACGTCCCATATCTTTCCGACTTCACCTCCTCTTTAATCTCTCTGTCGGGTTTCCTACACGTCCATTATCCTCATCTCAAGTCGAATTTCTTTAATGATCCTTAGACCTGTTGAATAGCAGGGCTGTTGGTTCTGTAATGCCTTTCTATATATTTGCTGTATATTTGCTTTACCTATTTCCCATGTGGAGCTTGAAAATTTGAATATTATTAAAGTAAGTATGTTGATTGCACTTTCTTTATGCGACTATTTTCTCATCCTTCTCATGTCCTTTGAAGAACAATGAAATTAAGTTTGAGAGCTATATGCCTATAGTATGCAAATTCCTCTTGTATCAACATAAGCTCTTCAGAACAATGGGCATCTCTTTACCGAACGATTGATATTTATACTCGAAAATGTAAACCAAGGCAGACATCACTCAAGAAAGATTATCACAACTATGAGATTCATCTGATGATGGGAAAATCATATGGGTGTGAGCTGCAGTTTATTGGTTCAACACCTTTTTGAACTTCGGATATCCTTCTTTCTCACGAATCAAAAAAAATTCATAATACATAATTAAGCTTGCGTTTTATTTTATTTCCAGATTTCTCCTCATTTAAATTACCTATTGTTTATGGTTCAAGCAACAATTGCCTTGTTAAAAATATATTGAGTTTATTTAGTAGTTCGTTAAATCTCAATCAAACTAAAATTACATTTCATTAAGGTTAATTATGAATAAAATTATTATTCATGTGCACCACCAAACTGTATAATTAGCTTGTTTAGGTCTGCCTATTCTAGATTTATACTTATAGTGAACCATGAATTAAAATTCAAGTCCATCAATAGGTGTTTATTTTTAATGAGTGGCAGATGATAAGAGATTAATTAAAGAGATAGGGCACATAGGTAATTAATCACTCGCCGAGATGACAGTTATTGGTGAAGAGGAACTTGAATTAAATTGAATAAAATGAGGAAATCTTACTGAGAAGAAGACCGGTGGAGGAGAAGAAGATAAAGATAACAAACAACGTCGGCACATTCCCCATTGCAATGTCCACTTAAGAAATTGGATCAACACGGGTGAGAACGGGTCGAGTGAGTGTCAATGGTTGACACAGGTTAATTGGATCCTGGACAAATCCCAGGTGACACAACGTGGAAGCTGAGAGGAGTGTTCTGCTCCTCACACTGTGTCGAGATCAACTCAGACTCTCTTCAGGTCTTCGGCTGGTGGGTGAAGGAAGTCTACTTGGGGGATGTTGAGGAAGTCTTGACTTGCCACGGATGGATCAATCACACGGCCCCCACCACCCACTACCCTGAGACAAATTACTTACCTCTCATTAAACTCATACCGCTCGTACTTCACATAAAAATATTTAATTGACATTTAAATCGGAATTCATAAAAATCCTAAGATAATTGGATAAAAAGTTTGATTCTCTCATGCTAACTTGTACTATTTAACGTGTTGATGGTCAAGTGTCTCTCGAGTTGTCAGTTTCTAACATGGACTGATGGAATTTGTATGTGAAAATAAATTTCAGTTTCAAGTTTGAGTCGAAACATTTCCTTATTGGAATTAAGTAGCTTCTAACTCACTATAATTGTTAAGCTTTTCTCAAAGGAGTTACATACTTAGAAATTTTTCAATACCTTTAAAAGAGTCAAGACTTTTATTCATTTCTTATGCAAGCGAGACCGACAGTCCATGCATGACTAATGCACCCTGACAATATAAAACTTATTTAATTACCTTCAATTTCAATACAAGAAAATAAGATTCAAAGACATTTAACTATTCCAATCGCAGATTAAAATGATAGATATATCTCTAACATGTTACTTGGTTCCTAATTTGATAACATACAAAAACAAGCGACATGTAAGAGAAATATCTTTTTAATTTGCGGCTACGTTAACACATTCGTAAAAGGATATTAAATGTTTTGTATGCAAATGCTAGCCCCCACATGCAAGAGCTAAAATTCATTTCCTTATTACAGTATAATCTTTAATACAAAAATTCTTTTCTTGGGAAAAGGTCTTTGTCCTTATACTGATTATTACTACTACAGAGGCTTCCCACTTGCTATAGGACCATTTTTGATGGTCTTCTATTTTTACATATAGATTGAGTTGGCGGGATCAATTTAGGCGGAATTTTATTCATTATACTCCTCCGATTCAATGTTAAATTCCTCAAACATTGAAAATATCACGGCGGGTATTTTGGCGGCTTAAAGTGAGAGAGCTTTGCAAGTGTTGCTGCTGAGGAGAAACGGTTTTCAAATGGAAGATGTTAATCTTTCTCTTAATTTAGGTGTAGGGCATTACGTAAGAAAAGGGGATTTCTTGGGCCATCATGTGTTCATGGGAGTGTATGTCTTGACGGGGGCAATTTTCTCATGTTGACGGGTTGGAGATCGGCGGTTTTTAAAAACTGCAAGAAACGTTGAATTGTTCAAATTTTAATGTTTATTGACTCGAGGCGAGAAGAGCGAGGAACAAAGCTCAACTCACCTATTCTCTCATTGAGAAAAAAACTTTGACGGTTAAATTCCCGATCCCGAATTTAACATTGAATCGGAGGAGTATAATGAATAAAATTCCGCCTAAATTGATCCCGCCAACTCAATCTATATGTAAAAATAGAAGACCACCAAAAATGGTCCTATAGCAAGTGGGGAGCCTCTGTTCAAAAAGAGTATAAAATAATAAAATAAAGAAACAAAGTTGGAAATTTCTCACGGGTTAAATTCACGTGTTCAAACCCATCTACGAAATTCATGCAAGAAATGTTAATTCGTGATAGAAAAAAAATATCGTATATCTATTGGCTTATAGGCAATAAATATCAATGACAATGATTTGAAGATGAGGACTTGAAGCGTAATAGAAAATCTTACGTTTTGGCTTTGACAAATCGAGATGGCTAAAGATCAAAAGTCATTTCTCTCTCTCATGTTCTTATTGAACTTGAAATGTCTGCAAAAGGCATTTGAATGGCGTGATTTCGGAAATTGGAATACACCTCACATGTTCTCATTTTTACAAATCATGATTTCTCTTTCTCATTTTCATTCTCTCAAAACGTCATTTGTAAAGGGTGTGCGTTCTCAAAAAAGCTCAAATAATTTCAAAATTTGACATGAGACTTAAAATGGCAAGCGTTCAGCCGTGATGATTCACAAAAACGAATAAGGATCGTCAGATCATCATGAACTTGGCTCAGGAATTTGTGCCAAAATTGTCTCATCCCTTTTCTCGCCGCCTTAGATACGTCGAGACTTTGTTGAGATGATCCAGGTGGGTAGACACTAGGGCAGAGTGTCTATGTCTACTAGGGAGCCTTCGTGACCAAATCCATGTTTATTCATTTGTTTTCTCCAACACTCCTTCAAATTAATCACCACATTCATCTCTTTCTTTTTAAGATTCGCCCAGAGGTCGACCTCTGACTCGGCCCATTTCCAAACAATTAATTAACATGTCATCGAATGAAATCGGGCTCTTCCATCGATTCAATTGTTTCTTAATCCCTGTCCATCTGCTCCCTTTTCCTTAAAAAGAATATGCAAAGCCAGGACGACGTCCATCCATCATTCTAAATTTTATGCAAGAAGAACAAAGGAGATTGACTTATTAATCGTTCCGTCTGCCTAGTTCTATTAAAACTCCCTTTAAACTATTCTCCAATTGCTGGCTCAAATCAGGAACACATTGTATTTGCTTTTTCTACACATGCGAATCTTGTATTGTACACTGATCAACTTGTCATCCCAATATGAAAGGCATTTGAAATCTTGATATGAAACTCTGCACGAGCAATGTCAAAAATGAGGAGATAATTAAAATGTAATAAGAAAAATTGTTTATTCATTATGATTATAAATAAGGCTGTTTATTAAATTATAAGGCAAATATTACAAAATAGCCCAGTTAAAAGTGTTCTACTTGGATTAATTCATGAATAAAATAAATACTAAATCTAACTGTCCACTCTAGTTAGTGTGCTATGAACTAAAAATTAGGGAATTAAGAAACAAAACCTTAAAACAATTAAATAACAATTATCCATCAAAGATAGAATGATTACTCCGGCCTCTCCTTTCCATGAAGTCACTCGAGCGTTGTAAACCATTTTAAACTTAGAAATCTCTCCCACGAAACAAAATCCCTAATCAAACTACATTGCTAATTACGCCAGTCCGAACAAATAAATTACACATATACACAATTTAATGTATATATAGCCTAAAATCATAATTAAATCTTAAATTATGCATGAATTCATTAAATATTAAACATCAAATTAAAATCTAAAAATTGACACTTCTGTATGTATAAGTTTGGATTCACGAATTCTCCCCCTCAACTACTCTTCATATAACTTTCTCATCAGTTAAGATAATAAAATAGTGTGAATAAATATTGTATTTAAAAATTAACAATGCATAATGAAATGACAACAGTTAACAGTATATTATTTTGATAGCATACATTGCCGTACTAAATATTCAGCATTTCTTCCACCCATTTTGTCGTGTTCACTCGTACGAACAATAAATATTTCATAAATCTACTTTCAACATTTAACACTCTTTGAAAAAATAACTTTGTTTTTTATATAAATGGATCTTTTACAAAGTTTGACCTTAAATTCATAAGAATAATTTACATAATAACTACAATACAATTTAGTATGTATATATTATCGTTTATAGTTAAATTAGGTAATGTTAATTGTAAAAGATTTATGATTTCAATATATATTTTCAAATTGAATTGAACATTTCATTATTTGTAAAAGTATTCAAAAAGTATCTTAATTATACGACAAGATAGCCTTTTCACACACATAAAGTAAGAATAACAATTTCCATTTGTTATTTCTTTTTGAATATGATGACATCAAGTTGAAGTATATAGCTGATAATTATAACACTTCGTAATACAATTTTATGCACTAATGTTAAGAATATATTATGAATATACTTTTTAGTTTTTACTCGTTTTAGATCTAATCGTAATTTAGTAAGGCAGAGATTTCCGAGAAGATAAACTACAAACTCGCGAGTGTAGCATATAAGGGAACAGTCCATTTGGTAAATTTTTCAAAAAATTGTCAATAAATGTTATATTGAAAGTTAAAATTTCATTTCCTGTCATACGAGCTCTCATTGTAAAAAAATATATTTTCATTTGAAAACTCTCAAAAGTCCTCAGCTATCCAATCTTTTGTATTGGCTAAACTAATTTTTGTAAGTTCAATGAATAATGATTATAGTTCATTAAATTCAAAAGTAGAATGAATAGAAGTTCATTAAGAATTTCATTTCAAAGTCGTGATTGTATTTATAGTGTTACTCATATTATATCTACTTATAATTATTAGCATAAATCTAATTATATATAGGTTAATAAAAATATTATTGCTCAAAAGCAATTTTTCTTGTATCCCTTTTCAAGTTCATTTCAAGGCTCAGTTGGTGGCCTTCTAAAGCATTTTTCTATTTAACCAACACATCCATTTACTCGTGGTGTCCTGACATTTAATAATCCAAAGCTCCAGATCCAGGAAAGCAAAAAACTATGTAACAACACGATTGCTTCAAAAACAAAATATAAAAATCATCCTAAAATAATTCATGATGTGATGAAAATCCATAGTACCGCTAATGTTTAGCGGTAAATAGTAACTTTCGTAAAAATCAAAAAATTCAAGTGCGCTGGGTTTGGTTGGAGATGAAAGATTCTGTCTTCTCGACCTTAAATGTCCTGATGAGTTCATTCTCGTGGTGGGAAGGTGACGGAGTCTGAGGATGGGCCTTCATCTTATGAAGGAGTGCCCGGTAGGCATGAGAGAACTTCTCCTCGCAGATATCACATTGAAAAGGATTTCGGTCCCGATGGTGCCATATGTAATGTGCGGCGGCCGCCTTGGTTCGCATCTTCTTCCGCGGCTTCTCCTCACACGCCGCTTCCCAACAACGAACATTGCTCCCCTCCTCCGTCTTCGTGTTCTCCTGAAGTCGGATGAACTCGAATTGGTCCAAGGCAGGAGGGAAGTTTCGCTTCAGGCGGCGCTTCGCCTTCAGCTCGCCCTTCGTTCGCCCGCGACGTCGGGCCCTCCGTCCCTTTGAAACTGAGGTCACTCGGAGGTCGGTGAGGTCAGGGAGGAACTTGAGGGAAGATCGCTTCAATTGCCCTGCCTTTCGTCGACTCATCGCGCTCATCATGGGCAGGAGACTTGGTTGGTTGAGATGATCAAATCTGGGCTTCTTCATGGCCGGCTCCTCGTTATTATTGTCCGTTTGTTCGACGATCGGAGCTGCCTTATTCGCCTCCAACTCTCCGTTGATGAGAGCCAAGGGGGATTTGTTGATGAGCTCATGGATCTCTGCTTCCTTCATCCCGTACTTCAACTTGTAGAGATTGACACAAAGGGAACAGATTGTGCTGTGGTGAGCTCGCCAATGGATCGTATACCCATGGAGGCTAAACATTCGCAAGGCACAATGGGGACACCTGAAAAGATTTCCTTTTGTTACTTTCAATATTTAATTAAATATCAATTCAAAATTTTACTATTTATGCAATGAGTAATAGAATTAAAGTATAATTAAATTATTATTCATTAAAAAATACCTTATGGCAACATCTTCACTATGTTCCTGAAACACGTGTTCTTTAAGTGCATTTTCAAAGGGTGTTGTGAAGGTGCAATTGTCTGCAAAGCAAGTTCTCTCTACGTTTTGATGAATCCGCGTGTGCTGAATCATTTGCTTTCTCGTTGGGGATGTGAAGGAGCAGACGGCACAAATGAAAGATCTCGAAATCCCCTTTGACGTATTTGGATCCATTGTGGGTCTTCGGCGCGGGTCATGTCTTCGTTCATGAATCCGCAGCGAAGGCTCGTCAAGGAACTCGCACCCGCATGGTTCGCAAAGGGTCTCTGGCTCGGTGTCTACATCACCCTCGCCGCTTCCCTCCATCTTCACAGAAGAATCCCCATAAGAGAGATGATCCTCCACCACGCTGTTCATCACATCGGGCAAGATGAGGGGGTCGGGTCCTCCGCCTCCAGCATCCACTGGCGGTTCAGGAATTTGAATCGTAGGTGGATTGCTCACTGCGCCGCCCTGCAGAACCAAAAAATCATTTGGTGAGTTGAATATTAAGAGAAATTAAAGAAGAAAAAGTTTATTTGGGGGACTAAAGATATCTTACGGGTACAGTAATAGCAGCAGCTGCGGCGGCAGCAGCAGCAGCTGCAACAGCTCCCATTCCAGGTTGTAGATTATGCTTTTCTCTTAGATGAGACTCCATACTCAGCTCATCCGTGGTTCGGAAATCACACAGGTCACATTGTACGATAACTTTCTGGTGCTCGAGGATCGCATGAGCTTCGAGATCCGCCCTCAGCTCAAAGTACTCTTGACACACATTGCAATTAAACCCAGTTTTTACTAATGGGTTTTGGCTAAAATGACAAAAAACGAACGACATTAGCCTGGAGGTCTTAGGAAAACATAATCGGGGTACATAATTAAATATAAGTCCATTTTTGACTCACTGGCTCTCTTGAATATGTTGGCTTAGAGCCTCCGTGTCGTCAGCGAGGAAAGAACATTTGTGGCAAACCCTTTTGTTGTGAACTTTGAGGACGTGTGTTGCAAGTCGCTCGCTCCTAGCAGCCTTGTAGTCACAGAGGGCACAGAGGAAAGGCTTGATGTGAGTGTTGAGGTGACGTTTCAGGCACCAGTTGTCCACACCTTGCCATGGACAGTAAGAACATGTGTACATTTTCTCTCCAGATTTCTTCTTTTTGCTTCCCTTTGACTTGGCTGGAAAAATTAATTTAATAAGTAAAATACCATCAAACTTATTTATAAAAAATATAATAATAATAGATAATTATTAAAATTAAACAATAAAACTCCACTCTAGTTTGATTCCATTGATCAATGCTTTAATAACCGAAAAATCATAAGTAAAAAATAAAATAAAAAGGTCTTTGAAATGAACAAAAAAAATGAAAAATTACGACAAAGACCGAGCGATATTGCATTGTTTACTTTGAAATTTGAGTGTCGAATTGTTGATGGGAGACATATGATGGTGCTCACATTCTTTTTTGGTTCCACCGACGCCAGGGATTCCTTGGAGGGGACCTGTCTGACCTGGGGCAGAAGGCGGGTTAAAGTAGGCGATATGAGGTATCTGGTTGAGGTTCTCTTGGGCTCCTTCTAGCATCAAGGAATCGGACAGCACGGACTCGTCATCCATATCCTCGTCTTCAGGTTCAGGCGGCGGCGGTTTCCCCTTGGAATTCGAGGAGAAGAAGGGAGCCGAAGTGCCAGCAGCTTTGGGGAAATACTTTCGTATCTTATTGATATCGTAGGGGTGATCCCTGTGCATCCTCATGAAGTGTTTCTTCACATGGTCGGCCCGGTTAAACTGCTTATCGCAGACGTAGCACTGGAACGGTTTCTCATCTCTGTGGATATTTTCATGGCGGTTGAAGAGGTCACGGCGATCCGTCGCGTAAGGGCAGTAAGGGCAAGTGTAGCGCTTCTCTCCTGGCGTGGCCGTTTCTCCTTTCTGCTCAACCTTCGTCTTGAGGTTGTTCAGAAACTTCGTCACCTGTAGTTTGAACTGACATAAAACACGGACCCGTTATCTATTAAGCGATACGCAAGCCTTATCTAGAATTCTAAAATACTCTACGTCTTCATCTCTGCTTAAGAAAATTTTAATTCATTCATTCACAAGCTATTCAACATCAACATATCTTTTTTACAACAACGAACATTAAAAATGTCATTTAAAAATGTTTTAAAGT
The DNA here is from genome assembly GCA_009869795.1 of Neelides sp. FZ-2019. Taxonomy (NCBI): domain Eukaryota; kingdom Metazoa; phylum Arthropoda; class Collembola; order Neelipleona; family Neelidae; genus Neelides; species Neelides sp. FZ-2019. Next base: position 17,483 of record VJMY01000437.1, on the reverse strand, counting down.
TTAATAATTAAAAGTAATGATAATAATACAATATTAAGAGCTGAAAACTATTAAATGAATTGGAAAGTTATAAAATACAGACTAATTTGATAATATTGTAAAAAATATAAATATATTTAATAATAATATCGTTAATCACGATTACGAATGAAGCATAATAATTTATATAATTAAGACTACTACAGATCTATATAATTAAGATAAGCAAAAAAATAATTAGCTACCGAACTAGCAAGTACATGAGCGATAGAAATAATTTAGTATAATTATGAATCTCGTAATTCAAGAAATGCGTGTGTACCTCTTCAAGGACGGGATTTTCTTTCCACAGGGAATTGTCGGTGAGAGTTTCACCATGTTGTCGTGTCAGGTGCATCCGAACACATCGAGCCCAGGCACTCGTGTACGGACATCTCGGACACTGAAAGACTCTGAGGGACGCATGGTTTCCGAGCCAATGCTCGGCCACGCGGGAAAGGAAGCCGACAAAGTCGCAGTCGACGCATCGGAATACCTTCTGGCTCGGGTTGAACCTGGCAATCTTCGACGTCGTCCAGGACAAAACTTCTTCGCTCTCAAACCATCGTTCTTCAAGGGAGGATGGAGCTTGGCCAACGTCACCTCCGCTCAAAACACCTTCCAAGTCAATACAATTATTGTTAGCTAAAAGGCCACTGAAGAAACTTTGGATTTCAATGGGGTTTCCGTTAAATAAATAGATTGTACTCATTGTTTGTGAGAACGCTTATTTAAATAACATACTCATGAAGAATAACAATCACTAACTAATCACTATATTTTAACTATCATAAAATATGTCCCGCAGTCCGGCCGGGTGTCCTGATGTGCTGTTGCCGCTGTCGGGCTAATAAACAATGTTTGAACTATCCAGCTTTTGTTTTAGAATATAGCTGTATAATTTAGACTAATCTATCAGTTTGCCCTCAAAAGCTCAAGTGCAAGTCCATGCAACCTATTTGCTATTTCCTATCATTTCTAATATTATTACTATCCACATGATATTGTGGTATGCTCATAAATAGTCTCATAAAGTCAATAATTAACAGTTTTAACTACTGATTATCAATTTCTCGTTCTCTTCAATGCTATTTTATTATATCATAGTCTACATAAAATCAAAGCTCTACGGCTTACACTAACATTGATACTTCCGATTCTTCCATTGTATGACTGTAAAAACTACTTTAATCTCATTTTCAAATACTTTTGGTATTACCTACTAATGGTAAAAGATAATGAATGAAAATGAAGGCGATATTATTAAATATTTTTATCCCATTGTTATATTATTCTGTAATAGTAGAACACTTTCAAAAACTTCACATGAGTTTCTAAATTAAAACAATACAATAAATTGTATATTCATTTTCATTGTAAATTAATAATGAAACATTCTGAATAAAAAATGACTTTTAATTGATCCCTACAATTACGAGTTATCTAATAGAATCTATTTAAATTGCATCAAGTGCGAGGATGACAGGCCAAGAGCGGAGGAACGAGTATGCGAATTCGGGATTATAATTTTATGTTTGATTGGTGGTTCACCTTCAGTCGGCTTCTCGTTTGGTCTCTGGACGACGATGGTTCCATTAACATTCGTGGTAACGAGAGTGATACCTGTCCCGTCTGGCCGAAATGCCTCCGGGTCGTAGGCAACGATATTTGGATGGCCAGACTGTTGAGCCTCCATGACTTCGGCGAGACCGCCATCGCCGTAGAGCTTCTTCGTGATCTCCTTGAACATATCCTCGTAGCACTCCATGAGTTTGGAGTTTTCGAACACCTCCCGTCGAGATGAAGTAATGAACTCGTACTTTTAAAAAGGCACCTGTAATGTCCCAAATTGTTCAATTTATCCTCAAAAGAAAGCTTTAAACGAGCGATAAAATGATGGGAAAGAACTTTATTAAATTGATTTCATCTACTTAATTGGAGTCGAGAAAGATATTAGATTTTATAACCATCGTCTATTTAATTCCATCTCCACCGTTTGCCCTTTCTTTCATCAGGATTCAGAATCAATATTTCAAGCTAATTTACATTTAGGCTTGCCAATGCAGATCTATACACTTTTGCAGTATGTTTATAAATAACAAGTTTCGGTTAAAGTTTGGCATAAAAACCAACTTCACGGATTCACGATGCTTTAGATTTGATTCAAGCACGGAGCAAAAATGCAGTAAAACATACACAAACGATTAGAGAAGTTCACTAATTAAACTTCACTATTTTTTAATAATTTGACTAATTTAAAAGACTATTTATTGTTTGTTCTTGAAATGAATCTATCTATTATTTAAACTCATACTCATATAGATGTCTCAAGCGAAATATTAAAACAAATGGAAACTTTAAATCTAAAAAAGATTATTCTGTAAACTGATAATTTTATTAAAAAATGTCCGAGATGAACAATATGGTTGAGCCAAACAAAACTGATATTCGATGCAAAAAGAAAAATGTTAAGGGCGAGAAAGGCTGACAGGGAGAGTTTCTTGTCCGAGTCAACCTGAGAGATATCAAATAGGTTCAATGGCCAGAGTGGATGAAAGCTAACGGCCTCCATCTCTCAATTCTCATAGTTCATCCCTACATGAAAGGATGAAAAATGTCTCCTTATTAAAATCTCCTTATGTCAAATCGGTCCAGAAAAAACGATGGCTCCATGTGGGAGGAGATCCCCTCCGCCGATAAGGCAGTTTAAGTCACACAAGTGATTCAAGCATGGGTAATTCGGGTCTCCGGAGTCGAGTTCGGAATCTTTGGACTCGGAACTCACCATAGGGAGGTCTCGGGGAGGGTGCGGGGTTCCTTGGCGGGCCCCGTGGCTTCTCTCTTTAGGCGGGAGAGGGGTCATGGGCCCCCTCGAGGCGGGAAGGACGTCCTCCTGTTTAGGTCATTCATGGCCGGGGCCCTCGGCTCGAATGTCCGGTAGCGGGAGCAGGCTTATGGGACCTCTGTTGCTCCTCTCGTGTCAAGAGGGGCTCCCGAGTGGGTTCGTGGGCGAAGGTGTATGGTGGCTTGGTCCCCGAAATAAAGTTTTTCCTCCTTCTTGGAGCAGGCAGGAGAGGGACATTTCACTGCACAGCACAGAGAGGGTCACAAGACTCCCACCCGACTCGTCGGCCCCGACAACTCCCTTCGTTCGAGGAACGCAAAAGGCTCGGCGGAACTCCCACCTCCTCGCCCCCCGCCCCTGCCTCGTTGACAAACCACCTCAGTCGCTCGCCACGCTCAGCTGGAGACTCCCCACTCTCCAAACTCTCCCACACTCTCGACCTACAAGGTCGACCACGACGACGACCCGAGGTGGGCACTCTGCTCGAGGGACGCTATGCCATCGCCCAGTCCTAGGGGCTTTCCTGGGAATTTTCCAAGCTTCGGGTCAAACTTTTGACTCTTGGTCGAGTTGATTGCGTCTCTTGGCGGAGCTGCCAGGAAGAGATAAACAAGAGGGACGATGCCTTTGTCTTCAATGGAGGAATGATGATGTAATGAGGTTATAAGGGAATCCGGGTAATGGAATGATGAAGATCCTCTCAAAGATCTCGGAAATCGGGATTGAATCCACGCCTGGCAACATGGCCACCCAACCCCCTCAGGAGATTCGCCTTCCCTTTTATGAGCATCGTCGAGCATCGAGTTGGATTCCAATGCCTGGCAGCCACATCCGGATCTTCATGCTCCTGCGCCCGCTCTGCCCTCTTGCCCAACCAAATCTCCCGAAACTATTAAACCATTCACTCCTCCCGCGCCCGCCACTCTCCCATACTTATCTTCAGAGACCAAGGACTGGCGGCAGCACCTCCTTTACCAATCATTCTCCCACGACCGCCCGGGATCTTGGACTCGTAAGAGATCTTTCGGCTCTTTTGTTCTTAACCTTTATTCATCTTCTATTAAGGTCTTTTATAAGATCAAAAACGTTTTAACTTTGTATTTGAGAACCGGGTAAGGTAGTCGAACATGGCGGACGCATTGGATTTTCCTGATATGCTTTTTGAAAATCGGGGGGCAATGGTGAGCACATTTTTACACTTGTTACAAAGTTATTTTGATTATTGAATTTAATGGATTGTTTAAGATAACATTGATTGTCAAACACGATTATGATTGATGAAATTGATAACAAGACGTATTGGGTCTTTTTAGGCTAATGGGCGATTGAAGTTCTCCCAGACTCAAATTAGCTTCAAGAACAGCAAGACTGGAAAGGTCGAACAATTGACCGGGAACGACGTTGAGAACGTGACATGGATGAGATTTGCGGGCAATTGGGGATTAAGAATATTCAGTAAAGGAGGGGCTCTTCACCGATTCGGCGGTTTTCGGGAGTCGGATAAGGAGAAAGTTGCAAAGTTTTTCTCTGCACATTACGACAACAAGATGTTGGAATCAGAGCCGTGTCTCAAAGGATGGAATTGGGGAACAGCGAAATTCTCTGGATCTGTCCTCTCCTTTGATGTGTCAAATAGCTTGGACTTTGAAGTCCCTCTCTCATATGTTTCTCAGTGTATGACAGGGAAAAACGAAGTTACACTTGAATTCCATCAGGTAAAATATGAATATATTATATTATTTCAAGCAATTTCTTGTTATTCGAATATAGCTTAATTTAGAATTCGAGGTATCATAATTAAATGAGGTGAAATTAACTTTGTTATTTAATATTGTTTTCGTTGTATTTAGAACGACGATGCACCAGTGAGCCTCATGGAATTGCGCTTTCATATTCCATCAAGCGAGCTTGCCGGTGACGATCCAGTGGATTCATTCAAGCAACAAGTTCATGGGAAAGCCAGCATTATTAGCGCTGTCGGAGATGCAATTGCCATTTTTCGTGAAATTTACTGCCTCACACCAAGGTCGGAATTTTTAACAAATGTCTTAACTATACTTTTTCATTTACTTTTTTCCATTAACATGTTATTAAATTACTCAATTCTAAACGTGGTTATATTTATTTACAGAGGTCGTTACGACATCAAAGTCTTTCAGACATTCTTCCAACTTCACGGCAAGACTTATGATTACAAAATTCCAATGTCTACAGTCCTTCGACTTTTCCTTCTTCCTCACAAAGACGGCCGTCAAATGTTCTACGTTATCAGTCTCGACCCACCGATCAAACAGGGACAAACTCGTTATCATTACCTGACCTTTCTCTTTGGACCAGAAGAAGATGTTACGATCGAACTCCCGCTTTCTGAGTAAGCTCAAAAAAGATTGTTTAAAGCAGTTTAAATTGATATTAAAACTTCACAAAGTATTTATTCATCTTTGATTTTTCAGTGAGGAATTAGCTACAAAGTATGGAGGAAAATTGTCTCGAGAGATAAGCGGACCAATGTATGACGTCATTAGTCGAGTCATGAAAGCGATGGTTAACAGAAAGCTCACTGTTCCTGGATCATTCGTTGGGTATATTTTCATTTCTCGATTTTCAATTTTCTAATAAAACGGTTTGATGAAATCAACAAGGGATTGAATTATCTTTAAATTTTGCAGAAATTCTGGAACTCCTGCTGTGAGTTGCTCCCATAAAGCGACAGCAGGTTACATGTACCCGCTCGAACGAGGTTTCATTTATGTGCATAAACCACCATTGCACATTCGATTTGAAGAGATTACAAGCGTAAACTTTGCTCGAAGTGGAGGAAGCACAAGGTTAATAATGAATTTAATGCAATTTTGTGTCTACTTAAATCTAAATGTGAGATATTGAGATAAGTATTTATAATAGTTTTTAAAAGGTTCGAATTACAAAATCAATTTTCTTTCACAGGTCATTCGATTTTGAAGTTGAAACGAAGTCGGGCATTGTTCACACTTTTAGCAGCATTGAAAAAGAGGAATATCCCAAGTTATTTGATTTCATTACTGCTAAGAAGCTTCGTGTGAAGAACAGAGGAAAGATGGTAATTGCAATTAAATACCCATTCTTCATATATACTCATTTAATACTTTTGTTCTTCGTCTATTGACATTTTAAATTAATTTTTAACTTTAGGATAAACCGAGCTTCGTTGGAGACTTTGACAATAGTGACGCTGAGGAAGAACCAGACGCTTACTTGGCTCGTGTTAAGGCTGAAGCACAAGAAAGGAGCGAAGACGATGTGAGTGATGAAGATTCAGAAGACGATGAGGATTTCAAACCCAATATGGAGCTCAGTGACGTTGCTGAAGAGTAAGTTTACAATTCTCACCCCGACTTTTCACCTTCCTGACTCAATGACTTTGTTTTTAATTTCTTTTTTCAAATAGATTTGATAGCGATGCTACTTCAAGTGAAAGTGAAGGATCTGGAGACGAAGGCGAAAATAAAAAGAAAAAAGAAAAGAAAAAAGAAAAGCCCAAGAAAAAGGTAATTCATCATTTTCTCTCAATGTCTGTGTCTCAATTATTAATTGCTCATAATTTAATAATATAATGGCCAGTTAAAGGTAAAATTTAACTTATTTGACCTTGGTTGGAATTGATTGGAATCAAATTATATTTACATTAGTTATTTAATCCTATTTTAGGAAACGAGAAAAAGAAAGAGTAGCACTGATGAATCCAAAGCGGTAAGTATTTTAAAAATAATTTATGATTTATATTTTAATGGTGCTTACCTATTAATGATTTTCTATTAATTTTTTTAGAAAAAAGAAACAAAGAAAAAATCAGAACCGAAATCGAAGGCTAAAGTAAGCACTAACACATTTTTAACACTTTTAATTACATGTTTATATAGTTTAATATAGTTTTAATTAAATGTTTATATAGTTTAATATAGTTTTAATTACATGTTTATATAGTTTAACATGTTTTATTTAAATATTCATTATGAGAGAAATTGATTTATATGGCATTTTGATCAATTTACAATTTAAGCTATTGTTATTAGTTTCTAAAATGTGAATTCTTTTATAGAAGGAGAAAGATGCTCCAGTCAAAAAGAAAGGATCTCCTAAGAAAAAGGTCGAAGAAAACAAGCACTATATTAGCAAAGAATTCATCTCTGATGAAGATTCGTCTTCAGGTTCAAACTAAACGTCTTCCTGATCATTGCGCTCTGCTAATCAAATATTCCATCTTCGTGATTGATCAATTTGATCAAGATTATCTTCAACAAAAATATAATTGTACCTAAATTTATTTTTTATTAATTTCATTTTATAGTAAAAATGCATCTTATCTTCACAATTAATTGGTGATTAAACGTTTAATGATGCATTATAATTTTTTCACTCTTTGAATTATGAGTTTTCCCAAGCATCGTGTATTAAATAGTATGTCCTTCTCATGGTTAGAAGTAATATGTAATTTATACTCATTATAAAAATGAAATAAAGAATTTTTTAACTATTTACGATTATTGATTCATGCTGTTCGATTTAATGAATAATGAATGTTAGCTACAGCGTTAATTCATCTTTATTTTTAAAAACACAACTATAAATCTAAGACAATCAAGAGGGTTTAGGTAATGTAAACGTTAATAGGCTTTATAACTCGTATTTAATATTAAATAATATTTATTATAATATGTTTATATTTAATTAAACTTTTAGTTCTTAAGTAAAATATCGAATAAAATAGAGAAGGGATTTCATCGAGGAAATAATAGCCGAGTTAGAAGGTTATTGTTCGCATCTCCATCATAATTCAAAGATCATTGAAGAAAGCCGGGTTTGAAGACTCGTCCAAGTAGTCTGGCTCATCAGCTTCAGTTAACTCAAAGAGACTCGGATTGTAAGACACGAGTTGATTTTCTTGAAGATCTCCTCCGATATCCAAACTTCCAAGTTCACTTCCTCCTATTTACAAAAATATCATTTAAAATTGTAATGCCCAGATGCCCGGGTGAATGGCAGAATAGCAGAAACAGCCGGACAAGGGACACTATCTTTTCCTCTAGGGCGTATGCACGCTTGTGCATCCGTTGGATGCCAACGGATGCACAAGCCTTCTACCCGTCTCTCCGCATATGGAATGAGATGCGGATAGGAGTGTAATTAATAAATGGAATAGCATTTATTAATGAAACACTTGAATAATTGATCAATAGCCAATTGGTTGAATCTTGAGTATACGTCCAGTGGGACGAAGCCTTTGATCAGAACTGGTTGGGCTGTAATCTTGAGTGTATCAACTCAAACTTTCCCTTACTTCCTCTTTATGGATCCCCAGGGGAGGAGACCCACGTTCAATTTATTAAGCTTTAGGTTTTTTCATTAAACATTCGATAAACTAGAAAACAATTTAACCCACCTTCTTGGTTTCCTTCGCCATCCTTGTCAATTGGTAATCCCAACCCGAGGTCAAAATCCATTTCTTGTCCAAAAAGCTAAAATAAAAATCAATTAAATTAAAACATTTCCAATAATATTGATAGGATTGCAAATTCTGCTTAATGTAAGGTGTTTGGTGTTTTCATACAGATCTGGTTAGCCTTCTTACCCCAAGCAGTGTTGATGAATCAATCTTGTAAGCGTCTGCTTGAAGAAGATCACGGAAACAATCCAGTCCGGCCTGAATCTCGTCCAAATGCCCATCAAAGTTTTCACTAGAATTAGACAAGACATGCTGCCGCCTTAAGGCCACAACCACAACACAAGAACTACATTTATTAAAAGTTTAGGAAAAGAGTTCCAAGAAGACTATTAAAACTAATACTAACAAAAGATTAAACTTACTACTCATATTGATTGCTGGTCGATATTTATAAATAAAATTGGGAAAAAGAAATAATAATTGTCATGCTTGCTTTTGATCTCCAAAAATGAAGAGCCTCAGCAGAAAAAAGGGGAACTACGATAAACTTGGTTAACCTGACGCTTATCATAGAAAATATCTCATTCTAAATCAAGTGAGAATTCTTACACAATGGAATTGGAGCTCGCTTCCAAATTTTGGTTTTGTGATGCAGGAACTTGTGTCAATTCGGTCTTAAGGAGGTCAGACAATTGTTCATCCTCATCACCAACCTCATCATCGGTGTACGGGTCAATTATTGAGGCGGCGAGGTTTTCTGCGTCAGTGAGAGCCAAATCCGTATTAGCGTTCTCCTCATGATCCTCAGTCACGTCATGAATCACTGGTCCCGCCTAATTAAGAAATGTATGTATTACAATCAAAACTCTTCTTAAATATTATTATAATACTTCGAATCTGGAAAGAAAAATACTTACTGGGCTATTAGCCTCCTCATGTTGTGAATCGGCACTTTGACTGATTGGATTATTTGATTTCGGATCAACGGCTATAAGATGATCTGGATGGTCATCTGATGCAAGCGAGACGCCAAATGTTTTCCCATCATAAGGAAACTTGGATGCTTGGGCTTCTTGGTCCTCATCTACTTTAAGACTATTTCCCATGAGCATTAAATTTTGGGGACCAATGATCTCCGTTACGTCATGAATTACTGGGCCAATCTACAAAAAATTGAATAAAATACAATCAGAATGTTTTTCACTTTGAAAAATAATGTTTTGTTTACCGTTTTGCTCCTCTTGAACTTTTTTGCATCAGTGTCGTTCAACATGAGTGGGACCCTTCGTTTGAATCCGATACGACGGGTTTGCGATGACATCATGTTGACCAAGAATTGAAGAAGCTATAAAATGAGATTTTATTATACAAGTTTTCTAATTAGTAAAGTTAAGTTAATGAAGTGAGTGGTTGTATTCTATGCTCACCTTTGTCACAATTTGCTGTTGCTTTGCATGCTTTTGTCTGAGAGTAGAGAGTTCTCTCCAAAGTGCTTCATTTTCTCTCTTCATTGAGAGAAGCTTATGGTCCATGGTTTCTTGTCGCCCTTTCATCACGCGGACGTCCATTAACACCTTGAACAAGCAAACAAGTTTGTAAGTTTATTTTTTTATGGATGCACTCGTATATTAATATTATCTATTAGAGTAAGTTTTTTACCTTGTTGAAGTCAGGAAGTTCGAGAGCTTTTCCATCCTCCTGTTTAGTTGCAGGGATCTTTAAAAAGAAATGGACATAAACAATTTTTTATTAATTCACTAGGCAGATTAACTTACTCGATTACTCGTATTTAAGACAAATATGACATTGCCTCGAGTTGAATAATAATAATATTAGTTTTCTTATTAGGTATATTGAATGAAATATCCCAACTTTTGTTCTGTACCTTCCGTTTGATGAGCTCAAGAGTTCCTTCATGCCCTTGAAGAAAGAACGGATGGGCAAATTCAATTTCGTCCTTGTCAACACGAAGTCCCCCTTGCTCGACAGAAACCTTCTTGTGAAACCCGTCTTTTGCAAAATAAAAAAAGCAGATTAAATTAAAAAAATTTGAAAAAATAAAAAATTAGGGGATTGAATTTTTAATAGGATGTTTCTTACACATGTTTAACTGACGAACGAAACTGGCCATATTATTATGCTTGTAGTAAAGTGGAAGGAGTTCTCGAGCAAATTTTGCTTGATTTTTGATGATGAAGCTGCTTGATAACTACAAAGCACAAACATTAATTATCCCTCTGAAGTCAATTCAATGTCAGTAAAATTCATGAAATTGACAAAGTATTCAATATGAGATGACGCAAATAATTCATTTTTAAATAACAAAGAACAAAGGTTCTTGTAAAAATACAAAATTATGTCTAACATTTTTGGGTATAATGGGGGAATATGTAGCCTATCGAAATTAAATATAAGGTGAGTGTTTTTTGACTAATTTGGGTGTGCTGATTTCGAATCTGAATACAGTCTGTGTCGCTCTCATAAAATGACAAAGTTATAGGCATTTAAAGTTGGCAAGTTTAAATGGGTCGCGTGTAAGCCCAGCCACCTTATTCACTTTTCATTTAATTTCTTCAATCGATTTCTCTCTCATTCTCATTTTTCCTTTATATTGACTTCTGGTTTACTTATATTATTTCTATTATTTTAGGTTAGGTTAGGGTATGGTTATCATTTTATGCGAGCGGCGCAAACTAATTTCAGATTCTTAATCAGCACTCAAATTAGTCAAAAAACACTCATATTTAATTTCGATGGGCTACATATTCCCCCATTATTCCCATTTTTGCAATTTATACATTAATTTAATATTTTACACGCTATCTAATAGCGTGGTAAAAGACATCGATGACATTAAAAATCATTAATTTAAAAAAACTACTTCCCCAAACCAAGTTCATCTTTGACCATTATTGATCTAACGTCCCTACAACAATAATTTATAAGGATAAAGGATAGTAACCCCTTTTGTTATAGCTCGTGAAATTTAAATTTGCAGATATTTTTCTTACATGTCACTTGTTTTTGTATGTTAAAAAGTTTGAAACCAATTAACATGTAAAAAAATGTCTGCAAATTTAAATTTCACGAGCTATATTAAAACGCATTTAATTAATCATATTTATTTATCATTCTAAAACCTCGCTTAATTATTTTAAATGCGAAAAATAATCATAATTGACTCTCTTGGATCAAGTTTACCCTATCAGTCAACCCCAATGGCAAGGATCCTGAGAATCCCACCACTGACTGCAGTTTGCACGCATTACAAAAAGACTTATTGTTAGCTAACAAGCCGTGTATGACGTAGTTAAAGAAAGTTTTTAAATCTTACTCCATTTGATCCTTCACTCCAGCAGATGAGATCGTTGGTGGTCTCATCCTCGACCAGCTTCCATAGTTTGACGAGGAAAGCAGGAACGTGGGAATTGTTCGTTGTCGGCCCCATTACCTCCACCAGAGTATGCATTCTACTCAATCTCCAAAGAGTTGACAAAATCCCTGGTTCTCCCTACCTAGAACTGAGTGAGTAACTAGACGGGTTTTAGCGCAATTCAAAGGGAGCTCAAGAACCTTAACCCCCTTAACTGTCTTGTCCTAACAAGGGCTGAAAAGTGAATGATGGGCCGGAGGAGGACAAAAGGCCTTGTACGGAGGATCTTCCTACACACTCATGGGTTGCTCGTGCTCACTGCGGCGCTGCTTCAAGACCAGAGGAGTGGGACACTTCGAAAGGAGGCGCTTGCTCAAATCCTTCCCAATGCATTGGCAAAAAATCCAACCAACCTTCGTGTGATTCACTGTACTTGGGGTTCAGTTTAATTGTTCAATTACGAGGAGAGTCTTTTTACCCTTCTTGCTCAATATCTGCAAATTCACCTCTCACTCGCCTGCATTAGATTGGGCCGCGTGAATTTCGAGTTGAGGGGAAATGACGACAAGAGCCGTAAACCTCATAGGATGGCTCATGGAGAGATTGGCAATGGGACAGATATTGATGAGATGATTTTTTATCCTAGGTTTAATTAATCTTTAAGCTTTGGTGGGATGGCAGGGAGGGAGACCATTTTTAGTTTGTAGTACCTTATATAGGAAGTTAATTAATTAGGATGAAAATTGTATAGCACGTGTATAAGAATAGGATTCGCAAAATCTTTAGAAAACAAGTTTCCAATTTAATCACCGGCGAATTAACGATTATGAGATCATAGATCACGTTTATTTTAACTCTTTTATATAACGAGACTCATAGTGTTCAATTTCCTAATCAATCTGTAGGTGATAATTCAAAATAAATACATTCAGTTAAATCGGTCAGGATAAAGACAATATCATATTGTGTTAGCACAAATACCCCTATTTGCTAAAAATGTCAATCATATTCCTTCTTATTAAACCAACTCCACACGTCTAAACCTCATTGATTGTTCGTTCTTCACTTTGGCTCTTCACTTTGGCTCTTCACTCTCCACTAGCGATAAATTTAAGTATTATAATAGCAATCGAGTGTGTTTACTCTATGTTAGTCTTGGACTATTTCTCAAACTATCATGAAAGGTATCGTAAAGGATACATTGGGATATGCTCTAATAATAAACTGAATAAATGAATGATCAATTAATCAAAAGTCCTTGGGATTATGCAGGAATAGAGATGTGGATGAGTAGGGAGGTGTGAAATATTTTTATTCTTACTTTTCGGTTGAGACGTTGAGAGCCGGTTTGAGCTTTCTCTGCAATTTCGCTCTCTCTCCGAATTATCGATTTCTTTGAAGTGAAAGCTGCGGAGGGAGTCGAAACATGACGGCCAAGGAGTCGTTTTCTTCGCAATTCCAGGTAAATCCTTTCTTTTCACCTTCATGTTCCAAACAATTGCGTTTAGGAAAGAGCCAAGTGGTTAATGCATTCATAGTTCAATTGGTTATATTTCTTGATAAGGTTCTTTCTTTTTCCGAGGAGCTAGACACAAATGTTCAAAGGGGATTTTATTCTCATCTGCTTTCATTGCAATCTTAGCTTCTATCTGTAATCACCTTTGAAATAATACTTGTTGAACGTCAATCTACAATCGATAGCATTCTTAATCGACCCATAAATTGTCAAAGTTTAGACCAGATATAAATTATTATTCTCGTACAAGATTCATTCTTTCATCACTTCAGTTATGGAATCTCATATTCAGAACGAATTAATATACAAAATTTGATAAAAATTATTAAGGTTATAAAACGAATATTGTAATAGGTAATTGACAATGACCATTATTTAAACCTATTTCATCTTTTTTCTATTACAACTTTTGCCTAACTTTTATCAATGAATCAATATCAATATGTGATTGCAAATTGAAGGATCAATCATAAATAATAAAAAACATAAAGTGAATAAAAAACTATTGATTTACTTGTAAACTCTCCTATACTCACATTTTTCCTATTAATCAGTTTTTGTCTATTAAACGAATAATTGGGGCGATAGATTAAATGATAACCCATTCGAATTTATTTACTCAAGGCGTAAAAATCATAAACATTTTGCTCATTTTGTGGGATTATTTCACATGGAACAGGATTCAGAAGGAAAATGAGGAGTCATGAAAGTTGTTGGGATAAACGAGGAAAACAAAGATCTTCTTGTGACCACAAAGACCCAAGAAGGGATCCTTCACCTTTCTATTCATCCATTGAATGAAGAAGAAGGAAAGTCTCGGTTGTTTCTCAACCTCTCTGAATTAGAAGCTCATGTCAACGTTGAAGTCACACATGTTGCTCTCCAAAACCTCACTTATAACGATGGGGCAAAGAGCAATTTCTTTCTCCTCGCAATCTCCCAAAAATCCATTGAAGATTGTGAGATCATCTACTTGGCCTCCATCATCCTCGTCGAGGACATAGAAGGAAAAATGGATGTCCTGGACGAGATTGAAATTGTCCAGAGTCAAACACAAGAGCCACGACTCTTCTTTCTCCCGGTCAACAACAAAGCTGGAAGAAATAGAAATGACGATGATAACAGCATTTTAAATGCGATTGCGTCTTTTAAAAGTCGCATTTTACTTCTCAGTTTACAAGAATGTAAGACCAATTTACTGCTAATTAAATTATTTAACCTTTTTTAATCAATCTATTCTCTTACGTTATTATAAACTTCAATTTTTATCTAATAGGCATTATGGTCCTCGAAGCCAAAGTGACTCCGTACAAACCAAACAGTGCCAAAATCGAGATTCTCTCAGAGTCCGAGTGTATTGTCAAATCAAAATTTTGGTTTAGTCAGTGGGTCCCAAACTACAATTTTCTTGCTTATGCTCATACAAAGAAAAGGCATCAATCAACTTTTGAAGATGAAGCTCTTCCGCAAAAGTCATTTTTTAAACCCATGCTATCAGTATTACAATTTCACGAGCAACTTCCTCGGGAATCAGTGGCAAGTGAATAGTGAATTAACAAATTAATAATAATAGAAATTTTACTTAAAAACATTCAAAGATTTAATATATTTTATAATTAATGCTTAGCTCAATTTACCTCTTGACGTGGATTTTCCTAAAGTTCATCGAGGAGAAATTCCAATCTTTAGAGCAAAATTAAATTCAAATCCAATGGTTCTTTCTCCAACTTCAGTACAGCTAAGAATATTAGCTCATTGTTCAGGAGCTGTTGTTCTGTTCAGAATTCATCCACAAGTCATCACTGCCTGGGACAATTCCTCATTCAGCTATAGTCTCAACCTCTTGCACCGTAATAAAACATTGACATCCAAAGTGTCATTGGGGCAATATCCAAAATCTAGTCCTGTTAACGTTGATGTCGCAATGTTTCAAAATGGTGAGGAAATTGGCAAATCAATAGTTAATAATACTATTAATACTAAATACTCTGCATCCTAATTATATAATAAATTAAAATATTTTTAGTCGTTTTAATTCGTTTTAGGACAATTTGTCGTCGTAGTTGGTTGGCCGTTGTTCATCAATATCCATGACATAGGCATAAGCCATGAACCGAGTCATCACTTATTATTCGAATGGACAGATCTCATGCCAAATCCTGAAATCTCGAAGCTTCACTTACTTTGTTCAACTTTTCCTCCTAAAGATTTAAACTCTCAATTGTATTTCGTTTTTAATGACATTTCGTTCAAGAAGTTAAACTTGACTTCTTCCTTGCTCATTCAACTTTGTTCAAAATCATCTGCCAAATTACCCTTTAAGCTCGCTACCTTACATTACTTATTGTATCATCAAAATGAAATTAATGCTGCAAAAAGAGTAATTTCTCACGATTATTTAATGTACCTACTCAAATTGTATTTACATAAATGTAAAAAACTATAAGTATAAATGTTGAGTTTAATTAATTGACTTTTGTTTAGCTAATTTATGACTCTGGTAAAAGAAGTGGAGAAAATCTTCATTTAAAGAACCTTTTTCAAGAATTTCTCATTGCCTCTGCTTTTATGCACACAAGAAAACAACTCATGTCGAACATGGAGGACTTTCTCTATTTCATCCCTTATTCTCCTTATTCAGATTTGGATTGGAGTTCGTTTAAAGTAAATATTTAATTCCAATCAATAGTAATTTTTTGTTAGGTAACTTGTTTCCTCTTAATAAAATAAACCATACTTAATAAATAAACTAATTTTTCTCAACTTACAAAGATGACTTTAAATTCTTTAACAATATTCCCTACTTATTTTTTCGAACTCAAGATGACAATTAAACTAGAACAGAACGATGGCGAAGTTCTGACTGTTCTTCTTTCGCGAAGTCAACGTGTTATTCCTCATAATGTGACAGACATTTGGACTTCTCTTTGGGAATTTCTTCATCAATTTGCCAAAGTGAAAAGATTCAGTCACAATATAATAGCAGAAAAGCTCATCTTATCCCTTCAATGCTACAAGGTACTCGTGTGAATTCTATTTATGAATGAATAATATAAACATGGATAATTGATAATAATTTAGTTACGACGCGTGTGTGATTATAAGAAATGTGACGCGTGGGTTATATGTTTTACAATACTGTCTATTTATTTCTACAGCCTGAAGCATTGTCAAGAGCAAGTACCCCGATGTCTCCTTCTTCTCCTATGATCTGCTCAACCATGACAGAGATAGCCACTCTTTTCTTAAGGCGTACGCAAGAGTTGCAATTACCCTTCGTCGAACATGAGTCTTGTACTGCAAATAAACAAGAATATGTCTTTTCAATAGTGCGTATAAAACTTGGATCTCTAATTCATACAATTAGCAAGGTTACATTCAAAATATGCTCTACATATTCTTCAACTAACAGAACCTTCGAGAGCTGAGCATGTACCTTTTGAAAGAGCGGAAGGAATGGCCACTTCATGGGCATACTGTTGCAGGAAAATATGTTTCTTCTCTCGTTGAATCTGCGAGACTTCTCTGTCACTTGGCTTGTCTCACCGTAAATCTCCAACCGTCAAAGACTAATAGAGGCTTTAGACTCATGTATGTGTGAAAATAATAAATATTCATTTTTGGAAATTACAATTCAAAGGCAAAGAATTAAATTAGCAAACGTCTTTACAGAGATTCTTTGGATTGGGCAACTAAAGCCAAATTATTCATGCTGTTGGAACACTATTCTTTAGCCCTTGGGTCTCTGGCTTGTCCATTGCCACAAGGCTATGCTCCATTTTTCGCCTATTTGGGCTTCAGAGTTCTTAACTTTGATCAATACTTATGGCATGTGAGATCTGGAACTTTTGAGCTACAAATTGACCTTGTCAAAATGATCATGTCGAGTAAGTTGTTAATTTTGTCTTAATTACTTAAATAGTTAAATAATTCAATCTTACATACTTATTTTGGTGTAATTAAAATAAGCAAATGAAATTTAGGTTTGAGTGACTCCGAAGAAAATGTTGCTAAAAAATTTCATCTCATTTCACTTCTCCCCAAATCCCGTGCTAATCGTGTTCTCAATGGATGGTCGCATCCTAAAGCTATTTGCATAAGAGCACGTCAACACAGTAGTGATCTTCTGAGCGGAACTGCATCTTCTCAAATGAGAAAAAATGTTTTTATAACACAACGAAGGAAAAAAGGTATAAGATTGAGAAAGTGATGTATATATTTTTATATCAAAATAGTTTTAGTTTAGTTTTTGTTTAACATAATATAAATTAATAGATTTAAAAGAAATATTGGAAGATTGGAAGGTGTG